>VUQH01083055.1:0-34244 GCA_015106775.1 Etroplus canarensis
AAGAGAGTTCAGGCAGGGCGAAGTGGGTGGAGATGAGTGTCAGGGGTGATTTGTGACAGAAGGATAGCAGCAAGAGTGAAAGGGAAGGTTTACAAGATAGTAGTGAGACCTGCTATGATGTATGGTTTGGAGACGGTGGCACTGACAAAAAGACAGGAAGCAGAGCTGGAGGTGGCAGAATTGAAGATGTTGAGATTTTCCCTGGGAGTGACCAGGATGGACAGGATTAGAAATGAGTCCATCAGAGGGACAGCTCATGTTGAGAAGTTTGGAGACAAAGTCAGAGAGGCAAGGCTGAGATGGTTTGGACATGTTCTGAGGGGGGATAGTGGATATATTGGACAAAGGATGTTGAGGATGGAGCTGCCAGACAGGAGGAGAAGAGGAAGAGCACAGAGAAGGTTGATGGATGGATTTTGGTAATTCTTTTCCCGTTTAAACTTTATATAAAATTGTTGAGTGGCCCCTTAAATTAATAATTTTCCAATATAATTTGCTGATTATTTTCCTCTGGAAGTCTGGAGTTGTATGCTCAAACATCTGTGTAATATTTGATATATTTAAGATATGACCTTTAATGTTATTGTTGAAATAGTGGCTGAGCCAGTCCATATTTGTCCGACATAGTTTTAAAATCTTTGCATTCATGATTGTTCCCAACAGTCACGGTGCTGTGACTCCCTGGCTCCCCCACTGGATAAGCCTTTTATCGTTTTCAGCAGGTTTAAAGTTCATCTCATATTTCTTTTTGAATATTTAATTGTTTTACTAATTCAAGCCAAATATCTATATGACCCTAAACCCACTGGCTCTGGATCTCACTGGCAGCCTGTAAACATCACAACAAGCTCTGCGGTGGCTGGTCTATTAGTGACAACTCTGTCTGATGCCACTTTGTTACATAGTTTCAATGGTCTCATTTGTGCTGCTAGGTAATAGTCTTTAAGGCTAGGTAAGCCCATCCCCCCTTTTCTCTTGGCAACTGCAAAGTTTTATATTTTACTTCAGGAAACTTACCATTCCAAAAAAAATCTAGCTATATCCCTTTTTCCATTCTCTAAACTGAGAATCAGGGATTGGAATAAATAAAGCAGTCAGGGTGAAATATTAGGTTTCACCACCATTATTCTACTGCCAAAATCCAACAGCAGGAAGGTCATCTTTCAAGATCCTCTTTTATCGATGAGTATACATACTTTAAAATATAGTTGTGATATGTCCTTTGTTAATTCTATGCCTAAATATTGAATGCAGGTAGAGTCCCAATGAAATTGATGTGTGTTTCTAAAAGCCACGGATGGGATAATATTAAACCCCAGAGCTTGTGGTTTGTCAGTGTTAAGAGTGTAGCCAGACAGGGCTCCATACACCTGTAGCAAATCCATCAGCCTAGGAACTCCAGCTTCTGGATTCTTTAAGCTAATCAAAACGTCATCTTCATGTAAACATATTTTATACTCTGTTCCCATAATCGTAATTCAGTCAAGACCTCGGTCTTGCCTTATGGCTTGAGCAAGAGGCTCAATGAATAGATTGAACCCTGGACTATTTGGGCATCCCTAGTGACAATCACGCTGCAGGTGTATGGTCCCAGATGAGGCTCCATTAACTCCAGTTTAATCCTAGCTATAAGAAATGTATATAAAGTTTTAATACTCAATGAAATTCTCATGAAAACCAAATTTTCCCAAAACTTTGTAAAGAAATTCCCACCCTACAGAGTCAAACGCTTTCTTTGCACCCATACTCAATAAAATAGATGCCATTTTTTCCTTACTTATATGCTCAACGATGTGAAGAGTTCTTCGTATATTGTGTTGGTTCTCCCTGAAGCAGATAAAACCAGTTCGATCATCATCTATTAAAAAGGGCATTACTTCATTCAATCAATAGTAGTATATATTTTATAATCCTGGTTCAATACACTGATTGGTCTATAAGCACGATACTCAGTTATATCCTTGCCCTTTTTGGGGACACACTTTTAAAATAGAAGTTGAAAACTTGAATTCAAATTTAAATAAACATTTCAACAAAGACACACTTCACACAATGTCATATTTTCAAAGTTTAATAGTCAAAAAAATGGGAAAAATACTGAAATGATTTTTATCCAATTGTTCATCTTTGTCATCGCGGACCAGTTTTGGCACACAACACGACCCCTCAAAAAAAAAAAAGAAGGAAAAAACAAAAAAAAAACTGTCACAGAGGCACTTACATTGTGAGCAGGCCAACTGTGAACCAGTGAGCCAGTGAAGACACTGAGGAAATATCCAGCCAAAGGAGGCGCTTGTACAACCATGATAACCTCTAAGAAACTGCAACTAAAGCTAATAAAAGTAACTCAAACTGCAGGTTTGCACAACTCTCCAGATCAAGGGGAGCTGGATCACTCCAGTGATTGATCTTGGACACAGTACTGACATTCCTCTGTGAGACTAAATCAGTCCACAATCATGTTTTATTGTTTTCTTTTATTTAGACAAATCCAAATAAAAGGCACATAAAACATTGCAAATATGTTTACATAATTATTTTCAATGGACAAACATTTAAAAAATGTAGGAATGTTTTACCTTTCTGCTAATCAGAAAGCCTAACCTTCATATATACAAAAATTACCATTGTTAATGTTCTAATACAAAAAGATTTATAAAAGGTTATTTTTTCTTGCACGTGTCATAACTATCATGTCCTCTGAACTAAATGGTTTGTACAAAGATATACATTCATTTGCCTTCACATCTGCCAAATTAACATACAAACTTCACAAAAAAGAAGAAAAAACCAAACTCTTTCAAATCATAATTTGACCAAACAAACGGTTTGCTTTCACATTAGGTTGAAGTCAAATTTAAAACGTGAAACAACACAGAGAAAAGTCACTGATATGTTTACATGAGTTTGCTCTGGTAAAGATCAAACAAATTTGTGTGTCAAGGTTATTTCTTAAGTACAAAATGATCATTTGACAATCTTTAGCTTTAAAAAACAAAGCCAATAGCAACATGTTTTAGTAGCCAGGGATGCAGGGCCCCTGGCCATCTGAACAAATGAAGGCTTCCTTCACAAAACTAGTCCCTCACACAGCTTAATCTAGAGGATGAAGCATCAATGCTTTGGAAAAGTCTTGCGAAGTATTTTAGGCACACTTGTTTACGGCCACTAGAGAAGGACAAATGACACGACATTCTTTCTTTCATCCTTTTTTTTAGTGTTTTGTTTTCATAAAAAGTCTTCACCCTTCTATCAGCTCAAACCTAGAAGCTCCATCATCCACATGCAACATTGAAAAAAAACCCCAAAAGAAAACACATGGGAAATACATTTTCAGCAAATAATGCCATTCAACACTAGAGTACTTCCCTCGGTGGACGGTGCTGGCATACATACGATGAAACTGATGGTCTAAATGTCTGGGCTGCCAAAACAGAAGTGTCGGGTGAAGTGGCATCAGCAGTCATTGTGTCCACACAATTTAAAATGTCCCTGTACCATTATTCTGTAGTGTGCACGTCTTACAGTTTGCTGCAAGCGCTGCAGCGTTCCTGCACCAAAAAGGGTGGAAAAACTGCAAACAGGGCCTCGTGTTCTTGCTTCTGAAGACACACAGATCCTGGAAACTTGTGGGACAGTGTGCAAGTCTGGTGCAGGAACCGTTATATCTGAGCTCATGAAGACTTTACATGTTCACCCTTTCAATCAAGCAGAGATTTCCGGACCTTGCTCTGTAAACCTGTTCCTGGCCAAGAGGGCACCCTAATATGTGCAAGCTGAACAAGTCACAGTTTCAGCGACATCACAACCCAAAGCTACTGGATGATAATCATCTTCTCTGGAACGTTTCCCCTACCCAAGATTAATGAAAGATTCAAGTTATTTGCATTTGGAAGCCTGAATGAAAATGGAATTAATGAAACCACTTTTATGCGGAACAAAAGTATGTAAATACTTACAGGGGCCTCTGACTTCTAATGGGCAAGTTAGCCAACACTGTGTGTACATGGTTGCAATTAGTCAATCGATGAGCTCTAACCTCAGTAACACTACTCTCACCTTCTGACAACCTGCTCTTTTAGTTCTACCTAAATTTTAAGTAGGGTAAGAAAATCTTTTAGTGATCACAGCTTTAAATGATCCAATATAGATAAACTGCCAAGAAAAACAAAAAACAAAAACCAAAACGTCATATTATGCAAAACAAACCTACAGGGAAAACTGCTTAAAAACAGAATAGGACTGGAGTTGCTGTCCCTTTCTAAAAATAGATAATGTTTGTGAACAAATTACAAGCAACAAGAAGTTTCTGCTGCTGACAGGTCTGATCTGTGCAGTTTTACAGTTCGATACGACCAACACCGTTTCAACAACAACATGCAAATACCATTGTGCCATGACTGCTGACCTAATTTACACTCAGTATTGAGCTCACTGTAGACGTGTGCCACCTAAGTCCAAAAAAAAAAAAAAGATTCCTATTTTTAGTCATTTTTGTATTTCCAACACTACAGAAGGGATAAGCTACAGTTAGGACCAGGTATTCTGACATAAGACACATTTTTTGCAATTCTGCCACAGTACACCACCACAATGG
This sequence comes from Etroplus canarensis, assembly GCA_015106775.1. Classification (NCBI taxonomy): domain Eukaryota; kingdom Metazoa; phylum Chordata; class Actinopteri; order Cichliformes; family Cichlidae; genus Etroplus; species Etroplus canarensis. Next base: position 4,598 of record VUQH01083055.1, read on the forward strand.
ATTTAAAAAAGTCAAAAAGTGATTGAAATTTCAGCTCTGATTCAAGGTGTTTTACAAAAGTATTCCAGTAACTGTATGTGTACACACACACACACACACACGTGTACACACACAGAGTGAGTGATATATATATATATATATATATATGTGTGTGTACACATGTGTGTGTGTGTGTGTGTGTGTGTGTGTGTGTATATATATATATATATATATATATATATATATATATATCTCACTGTAGTGTGAACTTTCTACATTTTCCATAAATTTCACCCAAAAGCCAAAGATCCTTAACTTTTTGTGTGTAGTATTTATGGCCCCCATTTTCAAAATCACAAAATTAATTGGACAAACATAATTTTAAAGATAAAGATCATTTTTAAAACTTAAAAACTGTTTGCAGTAAATGACTTCAGTCTAGAAATCACAGATATCACCAAATGCTGCTTTCAATCCCCCCCCCCAGGATTTATAAAATATTCTGATTTTCTCCACTGAGATGCAGTTTAAAGCAATGCTTTTAAAAAAAACAAAAAACAAAAACAAACCAACCTTGAATTACAGCTGAAACGTTGAACACATCTTGATTATTTGATTTAAAATTCAGTGGCAAAAGTACAGAAATTGTGCACCTGTCAGAATGGTTATGGACCTAACTGTAAAACGAGCTGCAAAAACACAAATGATGCTCGTTGGAAGGATTACAGGTTTTGCCTGTTCATGGGATTTTGTGACACCAGCCTTATGTTTAAATCTGCTTATTTCTCTGTCCTCTCCAGGGCGGAAGGCCACATTAGAAGTGATGATGTTCAATTAACCTCACCTGTGGTGAGTAGAGAGGCTTTATCTGCCACGGGTACGAGGCAGTAAAATAGTGTTTCATATCTGAGAGGGGAAAAAAGACTGATCTTAGTAACCTTAGTAACCTTCCTGAGTTTTGACAGAAATGGGATCCTGTATCTTTAATAAAACTAAACACAACACAAAAGTTAATTTTCCGACTGCTCTTGCATGGGAATTTAACAAGCTACTTTTGACCTTTAAAATTAAAAACCTTCAGTAATCAAAACTCAAAATTTCATGTTTGACCTTTGATAATACTGCCATTTTAATGGGGCAAACCCTCAGAGACATATTTTTTTGTTTTATTATTTTTTTTAGAATAAGATATTTCTTCTTTGCTGTACCTTCACCTGTCATGCCCTGATATAAATAGATACAAAAAAATCCATAAATGAGTCACAGAAAAACTTCTGTACTGGAATTTCATCTTTGAAAATTGTCAGCAGTTTAATCCAGCCTAATCAAACCCTGAATGAGGTTAGAGACAAAGCAAAACCAAAATAATATAATATCCACAAATACAGCTAAACTCAAACTTAGAATTACTAATAGTAAAAGAATGTGAATTATGGTGCGTGAAGAGAAAAGCATTTTTGTAGACTCATAACTTTAAGTATAATGTCGAAAAACAAGTATAAACACTAAACCTATCCCTTTTAGTCCTCACCCTGTGCACTGTGTTTAAGCCTTCAGCTATACTTGTTCAGCTTGACTTGAGAGCTCAGTCTTCGTGTCCCCTGAGCAGAATAAGACCCAGCTAAACTGAACAGACCTGATCCTCAGGGTCCTCTCTGGGCCTTGTGCCGAGCTGTAACCGCTTAATAGTTGATCCTCTCTGTCCTGACACATAGAGAAATGGGTCAGAATGGGTACAGCAGGGGGACGCAGAATTTTTATTATCGTTCCAGTGCAGTGCCGCCAGGGATGCACTCTAAAAAACAGAGTTAGTTTGCAAATATTCCCTCTGCAACAGTGCAGGAGCTAAGATAGTTCATGTTCTTTTATGAGATGCATTTGAATTCTTGGAGTCCTAGCTTGTGCTGTTTATGTTAGCCGCTACTTCTGCAAATGTGAAGATGAGTTTAACAGCTCATTCTTGACCTCATAAACAGCAGAGGAAAAACAAACTTAGCTCAAAGTTCACATACTAACTTGTTCTGAATCTCTTGGCCATATCACCAAATATAATATCATTTATATTTCACAAAGCTGTAGAGGTTCACATACTTGGCTGAGAAATCTGATTCTGGTTCTGATGATTCTGATTATAAATCTCATTTATTATGTTTCATTTGATTGAATCTGTTAATGAAGAGAATGCTTCATGAAAACTTAAATTTTCTTTCAAATTGTAACAATAAATATTTTACAAACAGAAAAAATAACAGTCAAAAAGGGGACATTTAATCCTTTAGTTTTTTAACGAACAATGCCTTTTAACTTTATAGCCGGAGTCAAGTTTTAAAATGGTAGAATCTGCTTGTACAGGAAGTATTTCCCCCATACTGTAATGATGATTCAACATTTTGTGAATGATCCTTTATGTTGCATAATGCAGAAACACAACCATGTTGTAGGTTCATGTTATGGCTCCCAGTTGTAACTTTAGAAACATTTTGGAGAAACCAGTTTAGCACAACGAAGGGGCCTAAAAATGCTGTGTCTCTGCACAGGAGTTGAGTCAGAGGTAACAGCAGATGTTGCTTGCATAATTGGTCCGTATGTCATGCTTAACTTTTGTTCAAAGGTTTGTACCTCTGAGTTTTTAATCAAAGAACCAGATATTTTCCATCACAGTTGTGTTGTACTGATTATTCAGTGGGGAGAGTTGCTATTAATCCAAACCTTAGCAGCACTCCAGCTATGAGTCACGCACCATCGTCTGTGAGAATAATTAATGGACTTTCACTTCCAAAACCACAGTATAACTTCTCCAGCACTGAATTTTCTGTATAAACTCTAAAACAAGTTATTATTTCAAAGGAAAAAAGTGCTTAAATTTATGTACACAAATCCACGCTTTAGGTTTTTGAAAAAAAAATACAGTAGAATCTTTTCTAACGATTAGATCTAGAGATTTGTAAGAAGACAGTGAGTCAGCCTGATTTCTTCAGGGCATTCACACTAAATCTGGGGCCTTCAGAGCCAAAGTCACCTCCAGAACAAATCCCTGAGAGGGCACAGCCTGGAGGCTCTGGTTTGATGATCTCAGGCTGCTCACTGGCTAATACAAGTCTGAAATTGTATGTTATTATGACATAATAGCAGCAATATTAACTCTCAGGAGAAGAAATAAACAAATTTATCAGCATAAGAATCAGAATACTCCCCAGGGGGGAAATTACTTATTACTATCTATCTGAAACTTACTGTTTTCATTTTTGAGTTGTTTTATTTGTTAGAGTATTTTATCAAACACTAAGGAACCCAGGGACAGCAAAATGTATGTAAAATAGATATTACAGAGTGTAGTCCACTGAAGAAATAAGCATATTTTGGTTTGGTTGACCAGTGAAGAGCAGAATTTGACAAGCTGTTAGTAGCCTGACTTCAGTAATTTTAGAAATGTAACTAAATATCATCACCTAAAGAGTAAAATATAAATAGCACTGGCAATAAGAAGTAATCTCATGTTAATACAGCTGCATTATCTGGGATTTACAGTTTTAGTTATCATTATTTATTTGAACTTAAAGGCTGACATAAAGAGAGATCATTACTTTAAAAATACAAAATCATACAGTGTAATGAATCAAAATAAAAGCAGACCAAACCAGCTGAAGAAAATCCTGAGGTTCTGGTTGTTATGCTAACTTGTTTTTAGCTTTCTTGCTCTCTCTTTAGTTTAAAAGCTCATTTATCTTTATTTCTAAAATCATTGAATGTAAGGTGTCATTCAAGTTTCCATATAATTTTGCATTTCTCTTATCTTCCCACATTATTCATATTCCCCTGAATTTTAATTAAGCCTCAAAGACTGCAAGAGCAAATTTCCTCCATTGTGTTGCCACGCATAAATTAAATCTATTAATAATAAATAAAATCTATTAATGCAAGTATGTTTTTCCTTCCAGGATGACTACATCAAAAACATGGAGGAGAACACTGGTTCTGATGAAAGTAAGTCATAAAAACTGATTTTATCTGATTGTAAAAGATTGTCTTTGAACAGCAGTGGACTGATGTGTGGCTTCATTTGAAGCCTGATGTCTTTTCCAGCTTATGTGTATGGCACAGTACTATAATCTGAGATGATTTTCAAGGCTTCCACAGTTCAGTACTTTCTATTGAAATAATGAAAAGCTAAGTGCTCTCTGCCTTTATGCATCTGCTTTAGACAATGAAATGGTGCAGCACACATTATCAAAGTGCTGACTTCTTTTAAGTGCGTCAGTTGTCTGAGGTCATCCAGCTTGTGGTGAGCGCTGGTCTGGGGTGTCAGAGAGTGTGAAGGGTGAGAACACAGTTGTGATTCAGGAAAGGAGAGTCTGAGCCTTCAGTCAGATCCATTAGTTTGAAAAGCCTGCTGTAATTGCTTTTGTTGCTGAGGGCTCAACTCAGAACTCCCACCAGGCTCCATTTTCCTCCATGGGGTCTGTTCCTAGCTGAGAAAAAAACTTTGTAGAAAATCAGCTGTGGAGGAGGAATAGAGACTATGAACATGGAGTTCAGTTCTGTGGCATTTCTGTTAACTCCATTTTTTTTTCCTCATAAAAGAGCATACACCTCAGGAATACAAAATTCTAATCTTTTACATTTTGAAATCTCCTGTTACCCAAATAGTAAAAAAGGTAGTGCTGATTTATCCAAGTGTAAGAAAATTTCACTATCAGTGACCTGATTACTCTGGTCTGTTTTACACTGCGGTCATAAAGGGATGGACATGGTCAGATACAATACTCGGGTAGGCTGTTGTGTTTAAATGATGCACAGTTAGTACTAAAAGACCCAAAGTGTGCCAAGAAAATATTTCCCATACCATTACACCACTGCCACCACTGTCGATACAAGGCAGGATGGATGCATGCTTTCAATTTTTTTCAGCAAATTCTGACCCTACCTGCTGAATGTCACAGCAGAAATCAAGACTCATCCGACCAGGCAATGTTTTTCCAATCTCCTACTGACCAATTTTGTTGAGAAAATGTACACTGTAGCCTCAGTTTCCTGTTATTTGCTGACAGGACTGTTACCCAGTGTAGGCTTCTACTGTTGTACCCCACCTCCTTCAAGGTTAGACATGCTGACTCTGCAAAGAGGCATACCTTCTGCATACCTTGGTCATAATGAGTAGTTATTTGAGTAACTGTTGCTTTCATATCAGCTTGAAGCAGTCATTCTCCTCTGACCTCTGGCCTTTTTGACCTGGAGAACTGCTCTTCAGGAATACCTAATTAAGTGTAGGTGCGTAAATCATATTTTAGAATAAAATTTGAAATGTTCTTCACTGAAAAGCTAGTTTCTCAAATATTTCACTAGGAATAAATATATTAAACTACAACCACTATCAGGTTTTGTCATTTGTTGCATGATTTTCCAACAATTGTTAATTATTAAAGTTGACCATTGAAATATCAGGTTGCAGCTACTCGGATTTTAAGGTTAAATCACACCTTATTATGTTCTTGTTTCTACAAAGCATTCACTCTTAGCATGCAGCACCAGGGACCATTCACCACCATGCACCACCAGGGACCAGAGACCGTTTAGGTCAGGGTAATAAAGTGCAATATAAATCAGTTCACAGGTCAGGTTATATGTGTAATATTTATATATTTGGTTGCCAATTAGCAGCTCCTAACAATGTGTTCTTGCTGTAAGGTGAGTGTGGGAGGTCGTGTGTAATGCCACACCCACACTATCTGTAAGGAAGAAGGTGTAAGAAGAAGCAGCTGGGGATGTTATCCCAGTCATCTCTTCTTAGCTTATAACAAGGGGAATAACTAATGTAATCTCAAGAAAATGCCTCGCTTGCTGTAGTGTGGGCGACTTTCATTTGAATACCATTGATTTCATCCTCATCACGACTCCCTTCGGGACTAATTCTACAGACCTAATTGATCAGAGCCCTCTTCATCGCAAATTCAACAAGACAGCAGAGACTCAACCAAGGTGTACCTGCAAGGCCCGGGTAGAACAAAAGACCTAACAGGAGACTTCAGACACCTCTGGTGCCTTTTTAAGTGAGCCAATTGAGACATCAGCTCAGCTCCATAGGCTGCTTCTGTGTTCAAGGACAATTTCAAAACAATACACAGTCCACTCTGATTCTGATTTAATGGAAGAACTTCATACTTGACCTTTATTTGTGCTAAACAATTTGACTTTACAGAAACATTTTACTAATTAGATCAAAAGTGACTATGATCACAATTTGTACAACCTCAGGAACTCATTCAAGCATCATATATTGTAAAAAATAGAGGTTAACTTGTGGTTTGCATCCTCTGATGATCATGAGTAAATGACTGGAGTTGAACAACAGCTTCAATCCGGTTTACCTCAGCAACAGCTAATTAAATCTCATAGTGTAAAAGTTTTCTAAAATGACCTTGAATGCAAATCCATTCAGATGGGTCTGTCTCTCTCATGATTTAGTATTTTGTATTTTAGATGTCAAATGTGTACTACTATTCCTTTGCAGCTCGGTAACAGACATCATGCAGAGCTTTTTCCTCCCTCAGAACCACTAGGGTACTTTATTAAATGTAAAAGTAATGGACGATGACACGTTTTGATTGATGATCCTGTCCAACTGCAAGGCGCCATGCTCAGGGAAGAATTCAGATGCGAGTGCAGACAGCAGGAAAGCTAATCGTGGCTAGGAAAGCAGCTGGAATGGTTTTGATTGCAGTGTAATAATAATAATCTCTGATAGATTGGATGTGGCCTCAGTGCGGTTGCATCGCTTTTGTTGACATGATTACAGGAGGATTTAAAACCCATAATGGTTCTTGCATATCCCAGCCCTGCACGTCTCATTTCTCAATAAACAAAACTATGAGAACTGGAAAGCATACTAGATCTCCAGAATTAAATCTAGTGTTTAAATTGAATTTTTAGCATGTGGGGGTTGCATATAAATATTTTAGGACTGATATGTATGATTTTAAGTTGCTGCTTTGAGGCAGACTTCAACAGATAGATGTATGCTATTCTAATTAAATGTAATTTGCTCAGGTCAGTACTTAAAGACATCACAATAAATAGCATGAAAACTGCAAAGAACTGACATGAGGGACTTGACTTGGCATAATGAGGGAGCTACACATCACTATCTGAACACAGCTCATACTATTATCACCCAAGCTGTGCTTCTGGAATAACATACAGTGAAGCAATATTGTGTTGCACAATTAGAAAACAAGAGTTGGTAAAAGGTCAGGCTGTTATTCAAAGTGAGAACCTTGCTGTAAATCCAGCAACTTTAACAGATGGCCATTTTTAAATCTCCTTACATTTTAGCTGCTTCAAAGCTGCTAGCTGCTTTGTGTAATGTGAAAGTCATTGCAGATGTTCATCTACTCTATCAGTATTGGAGGATTTTAGCATCTATCAGACTTCAACATTATTGCTATTGTGTACCAGATGCTGCAGCAACCAGCTGTTCACAGAGAAAAAGCTCTTATGAACCCGCTTTACAATACCTATTTCACAAAATTGGAGACAGACAAATTTGGCAATTAGCTGGTAAACATAGTGCATCTAAAAAGCCAGATGTTTCTCTCACAAGTTGGTTAAGACTAAAAGAGATCTAATAAATAGGCAAATATTACACAACTCTGAATGTGCTAATGTTGCTCTGTTCGGGCCATAACATTAAACTTACTGGAGCTTTTATGACATCCCATTCTCAATCCAAAAGCATTCATATGGAGATGCCACCTCTCTTTGCAGCTGTAACAGCTTCCACTCTGCTGGGAAGGCTTTCTACAAGATTTGGAGTGTGTCTGTGGATTTGTGAGGTCAGACAGTGACACTGGAAAAGAGTGCTTAGCTCACAATTTCTGTTCAAGCTCATCACAAAGGTGTTGGGTGAGGTTGAGGTCAGGGCTCTGTGTAAGCCAGTCAAGTTCTTCCACAGAAAACTCATCCAGCCATAACTTTATCGATCTTGCTTTGTGCACTGGGGCACAGTCATGCTGGAACAGAAAAGGGCCTTCCCAAACTGTTCCCATAAAGTTGGAAACAGAATTGTCCAAAATGTCTTGGTAAGGTAAATCATTAAGATATTCTTTCACTGGAATGAAGGGACAACCCTAAAAAATAACCCCACAACATTATCCCTCCTCCACCAAACTTGACAGTTGGCATTCTCCAAATCCAGTGTCGTTCATCAGACTGCCCGATAGAGATGCGTGATTCGTCTTTCTACAGAACATGTTTCCACCTCTTTAGAGCCTAGTGGCAGTATGCTTTACACCACTTTATCCTATGCTTAGCATTGGGTTCGGTCAATGGTCATATTGTACTTGCATGCAGCTGCTCCACCATGGAAACCCATGCCATGATGCTCCAGGTGCACAGTTTTTGTGCTGATGTTAATTCTAGAGGAGGTTTGGAACTCTGCACTCTGTAGAGTGTTGTTGGCTTTTACATACTATAAGCCTTAGCATTCAACGAACCCACTCTATAACTTTAAGTGGCCACTTCATGGCTGTGATACTGTGGTTCCTAAAACTTTCCACTTTGTGGTAATGTGGAGCTGATTGTGGAATATCTGGGAGGGAGGAAATTTCATGAACTGACTTGTCACAACAGTGGCATTGAATTAGAGAGCTTTAGAATGACCCATATTTTCACAAATCTTTATAAAGGCAGACTATATTTCTAGGTGCTTGATTTTATACACCTTTGGCAATTGGACTGCATGAAACACCTGAATTCAGTGACTAAGAGATGTGACCCAATACTTTTGTCCATACAGCGAAGCTTTAATAAGCCTTTTTATGATTTTACAACCATCTGTCTTGCAAATTTCTTCCACTCTTGGCTAACACTAAAGGTCAGCTGAGAAGGCCCTCATTAATGTTTGTATCACTGGTAATCACTGGCTTTCCTTCTGTTATAGAGTTTAGTCATGTACTCTGTAGGGAAGAAAACATTTCTTAAATGTAACTGCGCTTACATGGCTTGTGATTTTTTGTTTTGTTTTTGATGATTCTGGTCATTATTTCTGAATAAAAGACATAGCTGCTGAGTTTAAAAAAAAAAAAAAAGTTCTACTTTAAGGATCACAGTGAGTGCCATTGTGTTGCATGTGATTCAAATGAAAGCCTGCATGTCTCCAGAACTGGGCAACTTTTACCAAAACAGTATAAATGGATTAATAGCATAGCTCTGCAGGCTAGAGGAAAATAAAAATGTTACCTATTCCTCTAGTTGCTCATTGAACTGTTGTTGTCATTATGAAGACATATTTATACAGTTTAAGCAGTTTCATTTTCTGTTTATCTTACATTGTACTTTCTCATATGGGCCTATATAATTTCATTTTCATTTTTTCTATCCCTCATATTTATATTATTTATATCTACTTTGAGTGGTTATGTTACACTGCGCTTTTCACATATAGGTTTTTTTTACATTCTCGTTTCCTGTCTTTGTATTTATATAAACTTAAATCTAATGGAGTGTCTATAATGTTAGCAAGTTCCACTCCCCTGGGATTAATAAAGGATTTTGATTCTCGTTCTGATGAATAAATAAAGGTTAGGTGATTGATTGACTGACTGACTGACTGACTGAATGAGGATTGCAGAGCCTTCTTTGCTGTCTGAGTGCGTTCTAATGTTTCTTTTTTTTTCTCAGACAGTACATTCAGCTGGTGCTGTGTATGGCTCACTGCACAGCCCATAGCTGGGGTTTCTGGAGGGCAGGTACAGTGACTACTCGGTGGCTGAAAAATTAAAAAATGCCACACATGGGAGTGGGAACAGTTTATGGTATATTAAACTGCTTAAATAGCCCACAGAATTATGTTTCCCACCACCACGAAAGTTTATTGTCCATGAATGCTACCTTTGTTAACAAAATGAAGTGTTAAACTTCATATTCTGATAGGAACCAGTAAGAAAATATACAGTGATACACACTAAGCTAAACCAGACTAAAGCCTGGGGGAAACTTGAATGATGAGTTGCACTAAAGAGAGCTGATGTGATACATCGAGTCACACTCAAGATATTAGATAACTTTACTTTTTTCATTGTCAGAAAATAATCAAAATGATATATAGGGTGACAAATTGGGGGGATTTTCACTGATGTTTTATGTCTTAAATCAAAAGAGAGGCAGGAGACAAATGTACCATCAGCAGAAGAGTCTGTCTGTTATTCAGCCGCTGGGGTTAAATCATGACAGAGCAGAGGACCTGTTGTACCAGATGAAGTGAATAAAAGTCAAGTGGTCACAAAAAGTGTTATATGGACTGACTGGAAGTTTATGAGCTTTCACTACTGCCAGAGTCTGGCTATCTGTCTTTGAGCTCCTCGGCTGAGCCTAAATGCTAGATCATGAATTTCCACCCAGCAGAAGTACACTGCTCAAAAAATTAAAGGAGCACTTTTTAGAGTATAGCATCAAATCAATCAAACTTCTGGGATATTGATCTTGTCAGTTAAGTAGCAGAGGGGTTTCTTAATCAGTATCAGCTGCTTTGGTGTTAATGAACCCAACAGGTGCACTAGAAGGGAAAAAATGACCCCCAACACTGGAATGGTTTTACACATGGAGGCCATTTTTTACCCCCTCATCTTTTATGACTATTTTTACTAGTTTTGCATTTGCTTAAGGTCAATTTCACTACTGGTAGCATGAGGTGATACCTGGACCCTACAGAGGTTGCACAGGTAGTCCAACTCCTTCAGGACGGCACATCAATACGTGCCATTGCCAGAAGGCTTGTTGTGTCTCCCAGCACAGCCTCACGAACATGAAGGGGATTCCAGGAGACAGGCAGTTACTCTAAGAGAGCTGGGCAGGGTTATAGAGGGTCCTTAACCCATCAGCAGGACCGGTGTCTGCTCCTTTGTGCAAGGAGGAACAGGATGAATACTGCTAGAGCCCTACAAAATGGCCTCCAGCAGGCCACTGGTGTGAATGTCTCTGAACAAACAATCAGAAACAGACTTCACGAGGGAAGCCTTAGGGCCTGACATCCTCTAGTGGGCCCTGTGCTTATTGCCTGGCACCGTGGAGCTCGACTGGCACCACAGGGTGCCAGTGGCAGATCTGCCAGGATTGGCAGGTCCACCATGGGTGTCCTGTGCTTTTGACAGATGAGCGCAGATTCACCTTGAGCACATGTGACAGACATGTAAGGGTATGGAGAAGCCACAGAGAGTGTTATGTTGCCTGTAACATCCTTCAACATAACAGGTTTAGTGGTGGGTCAGAGATGGTCTGGGGAGGTATATCCATGGAGGGACGCATAGACCTCTACAGGCTAGGCAACAGCACCCTGACTGCCATTAGGTATCAGGATGAAATCCTTAGACCCATCGTCTGACCCTATGCTGGTGCAATGGGTCCTGGGTTCCTCATATGTTGAGAGTATGCAGGCAGTTCCTAGAGGAAGAAGGAATTGATACCATTTACTGGCTCCCACGCTCACCTAACCTAAATCTAATAAAACACCTCTAGGCCATTAGGTTTCTGTCTCTCTGACACCGCCAGGTTGCACCTCAGACTGTCCAGGAGTTCAGTGATGCCCTGATCCAGATCTGGAAGGAGATCCCCAACGACACCATCCGTCGTCTCATTAGGAGCATGCCCTGACTTTGTCAGGCATGTATACAAGCACCTGGGGGCTATAAAAACTACTGAGTGCCGTTTTGAGTTACTACAATGAAATTTTGGCAAAATGGACTACCTGGCCACATCATTTTTTCATTTTGCTTTTCGAGGTGTCTTTGAACTCAGTCCTCTGTAGGTTGACAATTTTCATTTCTATCAAACAATGTGGCATCCTTTCATTCCTAACACATTACCCAGTCCCTATCAACATCGATATGCAGCAGGACTTTTTCCTGATTGAGATCTGATGTGTTTCAAAAGTGTTTCTTTAATTTTTTTGAACAGTGTATAATTTGGACCAACTGGATTGTAATTCAATTAAGGTGGACATAAAAATAATACGAGTCCCATCTCACTGAACTCATTTCTTTTCTTTTTTACTATTTACCAGTTGCTGCACTTTGAAATGATAATACAGCAGAAATCCTGCTCTACTTTGAGTTTCGATTTTTTCTGTTGCTCAGGGGAGTTTTACATAAAGCAGCAGGTTTGTTTAATCTGTGGGTCTGTGAAGATGAACTGAGGGATGCTTGTACTTTAGAGTCTGCTACACCTGGAAGTAAATTTGCCTTTATCCAAATTATGTAACAACTCAGGAAGAACTCAAAATGATACCTTCTTAAATATACCCTTCCTTTTAATCATTTTAATAATTAAAACTGTTTAAGCTACATCTGATCCATATCATTTAGATGGCACAAGCATGTGACTGCTAGTGGTGACAGCTTGTTTTTTTTTAACTGTATGCAGTAATGTGGTACGATATCGTGCCACCCTGCATCACAGCATAATCACACTCAGCTGTGATGGAGTGACTCATACCTTTCAACTAATCAAGGTAGTGCTGCTATAGTGTGCATTTTCTACCAAAGTATCAAATTACCACACCAAAAAAATAATCAATTGTTCCTTGCATCCAATTTAGTCATCTTGAACCAAGCACACAAAAATAAGGTTTTGAGATACGTACTTTCATTTAAGAGGTGTGTATGCCCTCAGGCCCTAAAATCAAGACATGTTTCTTTACACATCACTGAGCTGGGTTATATCTTGCAGGCCTGACAGAAACTCATTCCACCAAAAATAAATCAATATAAAATCTTCCTGTGTAACATTAGCTCCCAGATCTTGTGACTGGATTGGTATTTTAATGATCTTTTTATATTAAGGCATACTATAAAATGAAGAAGCTGGTTCAAACTAAAATCTCTGTAGGCAGATGGCCTTAAAATTTTGAGGTTGGATAGCTTCAGTTTCCATTACTATGGACAAAAGTATTTGGCCAAATACACCTACAGGAGCTTTTATGAGATCCCATTCTAAATCCAAAAGCATTAATATGGAAAATAACCCCCCTTTTTGCAGCTATAACTGCTCAGTTACAGCTGCAAAACCTTCCCACTGTTCTGGGAAGGGTTTCTGCAGGATTTTGGAGTGTGTCTATGGGAGTTCTCACCCATTTATGCACAAGAGCATAAGAGGTTAGACACTGATGTTGGGAAAGAGGGCTTGGCTCACAATATCTGTGCAGTTTTTGAGTTAGGGGAGTGTTTGTGACTTTTATACACTATGCATCTCAGCACCCAGTGACTCCGCTCTGCAGCTTTACATTGTCTGCCACATTATGGGGGAGCTGCTGTGGTTTCTAAATGCTTTCACTTTGCAATAATACCACAAACAGTCGATTGTGGAATATTTAGAAGGGAAGAAATGTCACAAACTGACTTGTTGCAAGGATGGCAATTTTGGTGATTGGCGTCCTGTTACAGCACCACACTCAAGTTCAGTGAGCTCTTAAGAACAACCCATTCATGCACCTGTTGCAGTGGGACTCAATGAAACATCTGAATTCAATGATTAAGAGGTGTGGCCCAATACTTTTTTTTCCATACATTGTATATCTGAGGTAAAATAATAAGAAAGACTGACAAAGTTGAAGGGCTTGAAATAGTCTGACCAACTTCATAGTTCAAGTTTAATTAACTCAATTTAATCACCCATAAAATGATCAATACAACCAAAAGCTTTCACTGAAGAGTACCTTCAGCTGCTCCCTTGTGTTTTCCCCAAGGGGTGCCACAGCAGATTAATCGACATCTGTAATTTGGCAGAGGTTTTAGGTCAGATGCCCTTCCTGATGCAAATTTCCATGGTGAAAGGGGTTTGTGTTCCCACCTCGAATCGAATCAGGGACTTTTTGCTTGTTAGGCGAATGTGTAAACCACTAAATTACAGGGACACTCTACTACATTGCACTGTCTTCCATTGTACAAACATGAAAATAAAAGTTGTTTAATCTGCCTTTTGCATATTTGCATATGTAGTGGCAAATACAAAACAATTTTCATTGAATGTAGAATGATAATAATATGAAATGCCCTGTTACAAATGAGAAATGAGGTATCTTATATGGCCTAACAAATAAACAAACAAACCAACAAGGCCAACCACATATCCTCTGTGATAAACTGTACATTGTGGGAGAAAGACTTGTGGAGCACAAGATAGGAGAAAGGCTGCCAGACTCTGGTTCTTTATTAACTACTGTCACCAGCTTGGTCTCCTATATGGTCTTACAGTACAAAAACACCACAAGCAAACATTATTTCTGGATTTCCTCAGCGATGTCTTGTCATCCACTGATTCTATAAAAGTACACTGTTCCGCCATACCTCCCTCCAGTGGCATCTGAGTATCACCTAGTTGCTGGATTTGCAGGGATCTGGCTGGCAGCCACCTTGTCTGTTGACCGTGTTGACTACAAAGCAGCTGCTCAAAGCTGACTCAAGATTTCACAGCTTAAATTTCTCCTAGCGACTGCCACTTGCCGCTCACTCTTAAATTTATCCATGCCTTTGAGTTTTCTGAGCTCTCTCCGGCACGGCAGCAAATGGACTGGGAGGGTGTGACATCCACTTTCGGATGGCACCGACCATTGGGTGAAAAAGGTGAAGGACACACTTCTATTTCCATCTCAGTCCATCAGAGGGAAAGAGGTTGGCACTGAACAGTTTAACTCCCTGAAGATAGACAGAGGGAGACAACAAGCTGAGGGGAAGAGGACAGAAAGCATAGAAACGTGGAAGACAAAGATAAAGAGTGTGTGTTTCTGTTTGAGAGAGAAAAGGCAAGCTGGGGAGAGACAGTGATAGGTTGACATGGGGGAAGTGAGATGTGACAAGCTGAGAGAAAGAAATGCTCAATCAGTGCTGTCAGGTTTCCCCGCAATCACAGACAGCCGTGGAAGACTGCAGGCAGTTCTATTGACGATAGGCTGCCTAATGACAGTTAGGCATCCATGTTTTCAACATTGCTGACTAAATAATCAATGGACTCATTTGTTCACACTGGTGGAATATTTTTCATTGCACATTTCGGGATTTTTATTGCATACGCCTATGTAAAAGATAGTTTTGTGAGAATGGATAATTTAAAATGATATGAAAATATAGAACTTGATTAAAGAGCACAGAAAATAGCAGCTTTTCCTTTCTGTGGGATGTACTTGTTATAAATCAGCTGAAGGCCGGCTCCTTGTCAAAAGAAACAAAAACAGCTGGAAGCTCTCCATTTGTCTGCTGGAGGTGAGAAAAAGAGACAATTAAACTGCAACACCTTAGGTGTGAATGACACGACTGGAGTTTCACTGTTCCTGTCTTTGTGTTTGCAGCTGTGGACACCACCAAGGACCCGTGCCAGAATGTGAAGTGCAGCCGCCATAAGGTGTGCGTTGCTCAGGGCTACCAGAGGGCCATGTGTATCAATCGTAAAAAACTGGAGCACAGGTAGGAGCTTCAGACCTACAATGTTTTGTGTTTTTAAAATATGTAATGGATGTCTAGATTATTACATGGATGGGATGGATATTTCTGTGGTGCTGGTGTCAACAGTGTAATCCCCTAAAATGACCAATTGGAAAGTCTGGCTTTCATGTTTTATGGTTATTTAGATTGGCTAACTACCTATCTATTATTGTCTTATTCTATTTTGTTGTTTTGATTTTAACTTTTTCTGTTGTTCTCTGAATAAATTCATTGGTGTGCATTAGTCAATTGAAAGTCACTCTTAACTGCATTTCATTTGTTTGGAAAGTGCTAGGTGAATAAAGCTTGACTAATTGATTGACTAAAATCTTAGAGGGCTATAGAGTGCTATGAGTGCAGCTCTAACACTCATGCTGAGTAGACTCTAATTAAAGATTGCTCAGCATGAGGCAAGTAACAGCCATAAAGCTCCTAACATTAAAAAGGAATTGTAATACCACTGATTTCAATTTTTAAATCTGAATTCAGCTTAGTGAATTCAAATTAAAATATAGATATGATTATTGGGATATATGGTTTGCATTTTCTAAGTTATTTGGATAACAAAGTTTTTCAAATTGCAAAGCTTGACATTGACTGCTGAGGAAATTCAGGCCAAATAAATTTTGATGGTTTTCAGTACTTTCAGTTCCATTATTAATTTAGGTTTAATCATGAGTGAAAATTGACTGTTTATAAGTGATTAAAAAGATTAGGTATGTGGTTGCTCACAATCATCCTTATACATGGATACACTTGCAAAGAAAGCTATGCTCCTGTCAAACAAAGAAGTAATAAATGTTAGTTTAATGGGTAACGTCAAATGTCAAGGGTACATACCTTATGATTAATTAATGCTTAACTCAATCTAATGCGTGATGTTTCATAAAATCCCATGGCTCACCATTAATTAATGATGAAGCCACTATTACTTGGTTTAATTACTTAAAATTACATGCATCATCACTTTGCAAACTCATACATATATGTATTAAAGGCAGACTAAAATCAGTGTGCTCAGGGCATTTGACAGGCCACTCCAAAAGCAAAATATCACCATATTCTTGGGGCCATGCACAAGATACAGACTTCTATCATTTTTCTCAGATACAGCAAAATGTGTACTGACTGCTTCAAACTCTACTTTAGGTTTTGACAAATTCACTCATACTGACCAAATTTCAGCAAAGGCTTTGGACAAATCAGTGCTAATACTGTGTCCATGTCATACCATATGGACAGTAAAGAAAAGCATCTACAAAGGAAAAAATATTCTGGTAAGGCTTTTGGTGGAAAGATTTCCTACAGCTATAATAACTTCCACTGTAGGTGTTATCAAACTAAAATAGCTCCAAAATACAGTTGAAGCAAAAAAAAAATCCACTTCTTGAAGAAATGTAACTAATGCAGCGTGAAAATGAACACATTAACAACCAGCATACATTAAAAGCAGCTATATTAAGTCTATACTACTAATGGCTCAAACAGGATGTATGTGAATGTTTGTACAATAGTAATAAACTCACATTGCCACATGGTGTCTTAAATCAGAATCAGAATCAGAATACTTTATAAATCCCACAGACACTCAGTCATATATAAATAAATATAAATTTGAAATGCAGTAGAAAAAAATTTGAGAGGTAAGAAATATGACAATAAATAAACAAATAAACCTGTCTGTATGAAATGCCATATGTAGTATAAATAATTATAAAGTTAAACACTGTATAGACAATGTAGTATGTACAATATGAATATTTACAAAATGAAAATGTCAAGGGGTCACAGTGAGGCGTTATAGAGTTTGATGGTCACAGGTAGGAATGATTTCCTGTGGCATTCTGTGGTGCATCTTGGTGGAATAAGTCTGCTGCTGAGCCCTCTCCTCTGTGCCTGTCCAGCACGTCATGGAGAGGGTGTGAAGGATTATCCAATATTGTCCTTAACTTGGAATATTGGTCTGATATTAACAAAGTGGCCAGAAAAATAACTCCAAACCAATGTTACTGTTGCTGTATGACAGAGCACTGAATGCACTGGTCACATGCAGTGTGAAAGTCCAGGAACTGTATAAAGCTGAGATAAAGTGTATATATGTTGTATTACTACGGTGAAAGGTCCCAGTTCCTAGCTGGAAAAAGACACAAGCCCAGTCTTGGGAGTCACAAGCCAGTGTACTCCTAGTGCCCATCTCAAGTGAAATTTTGTACAGTAGTGATAAACTCACATTGTCAGGTAGCATCTTTAAGCTTATTTCTTTAGCTTTAAATCCTGTACATTCATCTTTTAGGTTCACTGTTGCTTTGTTGTTATATTTTAGTCATTTTCAGATGGGAGCAACTTTTATAGCTGTAATATAACTATAATTATAATACACTGAGATCAATCCTCTTTTTGCCAACTACCAAATAACAGACTGCTAAGCTGTTGGTGAACACAACCATCTCTACTAATTAGCAGACATCAAAAGCAGAGATAAAAGGTCAGATAATATGATATTAATTTAGATAATATGATAATGTGAAATTAACAAGGTGGCCAGCAGGCAACTAACCAACCTACTAAATGTTAATGCTGCTATATAACAGAGCACTGCATGCCATGGCCAAATGCAGTGTCACAAAAGTGTTTAAAGTTGAGTGAAAGTGTGTTTTAATACTCATAACTTTAATACTTTCTTGCTATAAATGACTAAAACCTGGACAGCTGGTGAGTGGGAGATGGGATGAATAAGAAGAGGAAATTTTTCAGTGGAGGCTCACACGTAGTTGGTATTTGTAAAACTTATCAAACCCACTGAAGTTACTTAAAAATTTGTTTTAATTTTTGTCCCCGCAATAGCACTGAAATGTAGAAAACAATATATCAGTTACATCTTTTAAATGGAAACATCTATTATTTTTTTGTCACTTTGTAACAGGTCTTATGTCTTAAACAGCTTGAATCACAATTGTGCCATGTACCATTTAATACATTACTGAAATTTTCGTAGTGATAATGGCAGAATATGAAGCAAAAGAAGAAAGAAGCCAGTGTTGAAATAAGATCTGAATTTAGAGATACGCTATACGGACAAAACTTTTGGACCCCCTACATAGTCCTACTACAGGAACTTTTAATGAAGTCCCATTCTAAATCCATAGGCATTAATAAGTGTTTGATGCCCCCACTCCCCACCCCACATCTACAAAATCTCATCTATTCATCTAGAAGAACATTTGTGAGGTCAATCACTGTTCTAGTTCATCCCATCAAGTTTCTTTCACACTAAATTCACTCAACCTTCATGGATCTTGCTTTGTGCACTGGGGCACCATCATGCTAGAACAAAAAAGGGCCTTCCCCAAACTGTTCCCACAAAGTTGGAAGCATAGAATTGTCCAAAATGTTTTAGTATGCTGAAGCATTAAGATATTCCTTTACTGGAACAAAGTGGCATAAGCCAACCCTTGAAAAACAATCCCATAGCATTAGCCCTCCTCCACCAAATTTTACAGTTGGCACAATGCAGTTGGGCGGGTAATGTTCTCCTGGAAATTCACCATACCCAGACTCTAGATAGAGAAGTGTGATTTGTCACTCCACAAAACATGCTTCAACTGCTCTACAGTCCAGTGCCAACATACTTTACAACACTCTATCCAAGACTTGACATTGTGCATTGAAATGCAATGCTTGTATGCAGCTACTCAGGCATGGAAACAAACCTATGCTATGAAGCTCCCAGCACATAGTTTTTGTGTCAATCTTAATGCAAGAGGAGGTTTGGAACTTGAGTCAGCAGACTGTTGGTGACATCTACGCACCCTACACTTCAGCTCTCAGCAACCCTGCTCTGTATCTTTTTGTGGTCTGCCACTTTGTGGCTGAGTTGCTGTGGTTCCTAAATGCTTCCGTTTTGCAATAATACCACTTACAGCTGATTGTGGAATATTTAGAAGGGAAGAAATTTCACAAACTGACTTGTTGCAACAGTCATATCCTATTATTGCACCAAGCTTGAATTCAGTGAGCTCTTAAGAACAACCCACAAATGTTTGTTAAGCCAGACTGCATGGCTAGGTGCTTGAGTTTATACACCTGTGGCAATGGGACTGAATGAAAAACTTGAATTCAAGGATTAAGAGGTGTGACCCAATACGTCTATCCTTATAGTGTACTGTTAGAAGTGCTGGAGAAAAATGTGGGTGAAATGATCCTTTAAATGGACCAGTATTGTCCTTTACTTAATCAGTACAAGACACTTTCCTTCACATATCTCTAAGCACAGAATGGTAAGTATAAGGATGATCTCTTTTTCTTCTTTTATCCTACATGAACATCTGGTTGACAAAGCGTTCCTTACAGCCAGATACAGTGAAGGTTGATCACACACTGGCCGATCATATTTCTTAAATTCGGTTAGCGGAGGCGGAACCCACAGTGTAAGAAACACACTGGCTACACTCTGACAGGCAATAGCGGTCATTTTTTGATCAGAACTATTCCTAGGGACAATTCAGTAATTGCCCCATATTGATATGGACATTTTGGCAATATAATCATGTAACAGCAGGGTTTATGTTCTGATTTCAAATGCTCCCCTCTGCACAAAGACCCTTTATTTTTCTGTGGGAAACAGTGAGAAGCATTTATCTGTTCTCTCACCCATTCATTCCACTTTCTCTGAAAAACAAATGAGCAGGGTTGCAGGCTGAAAAGAATTAATGGAGTGAATTATTACTACCTGCAAAGTCTATCTGCAGCGACAAGCATTTATCTTTTTCAATAAAGTGTTTCATTTACAGAGTCACTCCAGAGATGAGAGAGACTGTGTCGAATAATGGGTAATAAGCAGGAACGCAACCACACTAAACCATCCTAGCATCATTAAGTAGCAGCCTCAGAAGTTGTACAGCAGAGCCTGATGCTTGTGCTCACTGAACATGAAGTCAATCAATGTGTGAGGGCAAAGCAACCAAGGGGGATTTTATGAGCAGCACATCCAAATATTAACAGGCACATTATGACTTTCTTGCGGTTATAATCAAAAATGTCTTGTGGTGTTTTGTAGTTTGCAGGATATATTAAATGAGACAGACTTGTAATGAAAACAGCTTGTTAGAGAACATTTGTATGTATATGTTTGACCTCTGCAAGCTGGTAAATATTAAAGGGTCAGTTCACCCAAATTAGAAAACATATGACGTGTAGCTGTGCAGACAATTTCGGTTTCGTTTACCAAGGATCTTAGATATTTGCCTCTGAGGTTTCTGGAATGCAATTTAGTTGGTGTTGCTCACAGCTTTCAGAAATTACATTTCATACATTCAACACCAGCTCTCCCAAGCTGCTGTTACACTAAATTACATATATTTTGAAGATTCTGTTGTCCAAAGCAACTTGAATATGTTCATACGTCACAGAAATAAGACCAGAGGAAGAAGAATATGTTATTGCTGGTAATCCTTTCCAATTTTCATCAAGCAAATTGATTTAATAAAAATTTGAATGGTTGAAATGGTTTGTTTATAAGTAAAGACCTCAGATGATATTACCACTGATCAGCTGCACTTTGAGTTTAGGGCTAATTAACTTTTAGTAAAATAGCTCAACAAGAAGAACTGGATGGATTAAGTTTATATAGACACTGAGGTCTTATGATTGATTTAGGACTGAATAGTTGCAAAACTAATGACCCCAGTTGGGCTTTGTATTTACTGTTAATTTTCAAATGTTATAGCATCTTAACTCTTCAAACATAGAGCATGGAACTCAAAGCATCCTGAATTGAAATCTATGGAAGAACTCCCAACAGCAAAGATGGTGGCAGAAGTATAACTTCTAGCATTTTCAAGCCTTTTATTTGTGCAAAGTCGAAAAACATTTGAAGCTATCTTTATCTGATATAACTGCTGATTCAGCACTTGCAGTTTTTATGTTCTTGTGCTGAACGAATTCAAAATTGATATAGATTGTGTTTCAAAATAACTACCCAAAAAGAGCTAGAGGTGTTCCGCGATGACTCCTCCAGTGGTGAGACTTGTAGAAGGACTTTGATTTTACCAGCTAAACATTAAAATTTGCTGATTTAAAAGTGTAGTTCCAGCTACTGGGTTAGCAATCTGTGGCTACACCCCCCTCCCCCCAACCTATAGTCATGTGAAAAACGGAGTACACCCTTACTGCTTCCACAGGAAGTTAGAGGGTGAGGCAGGAGTTGGTGCTGCTAATGAAATGGTCACCTCCATAAAAGCTGAAGTTTTGGCAGGTTGCTGGTTTGGAGCATTCAGGTGTGTGTTAACACAATGCCA
Organism: Etroplus canarensis; assembly: GCA_015106775.1. Classification (NCBI taxonomy): domain Eukaryota; kingdom Metazoa; phylum Chordata; class Actinopteri; order Cichliformes; family Cichlidae; genus Etroplus; species Etroplus canarensis. Next base: position 26,337 of record VUQH01083055.1, read on the forward strand.
CAATCTTCCCAGCAACTTCACCCCATGCTCACACTGTGCAATGCTCACAGAAACTGCAAAAAACTCAAGTGCTACATCTCAAACTCCACAGGCCTCATTTAACATGTTAAATGTTGAAGTTCAGGCAGTACAGTTAGAAAAGACTGAACAAATATGGTGTGTTTGCAAGGGTTGCCAGTAAGCCTCTTCTCTCTAAAAAAAACATGGCAGCATGGATTAGGTTTGCAGGGTCCCATCTAAACCAAGCATACGACTTCTGGACCAATGTCCTTTGGAAAGATGAGACCAAAGTGGAGATGTCTGGCTGTATTACATGCTTTGCGAAAACTAAACACAGCAGGTTAGCACAACTGTGTAGCACAGTGACAAGAAGCGTTTATAAGATTTCTCAATGCGTATGCAGCGTGATTTAAATCCTGAACAGTAATGCTCCAAACTAAATGATAACTTCAGTATGCTAACAAATAATGCTATTAATGCTACTAAAGGAAGACCAAGGACTGTCTATAAAAGATTAATAATACCAAAGTGCCTTAAACCTGCATTCTTTCCATTGGCTAGCAGAAGGCTGTTCGTATAAAAGTCTTTGAGAAATTTTCCCTAATTCTCTTTTGATTTATGACCTCAGTAAACCATTGCCTTATGTGTTTATGGCCGCAATCACCAGATTCACGTCTCATTTAACATAAACTATGGTCCCATATATACAGTCATGTGAGAAAGAAAGTTTTCACAGGAATCTATGCAATCCTGTGAAAAACTAAGTAGCAGCAAAATGACGCTAATCATTGATTAACTGATCATCAGCCAGTGTGAGCACATCTATAAAAGAAGAAGTTTTGGCAGTTTTCTGGTCTGCAGCATTCAGGTGTGTGTTAACACAATGCCAAAATCTTCCTCGGAGCAAATTCACTACAAGTACTGATCATTCAATGCTCAGAGAAATTGCAAAAAACCCAAGAGCTACATTTCAGACTTTACAGGCCTCAATTAGCATGTTAAATGTTAAAGTTCATGCATGACAGCGCAGTTAGAGAAAGACCTAACAAGTATGGCATGTTTGCAAGGCTTACCAGGAGAAAGCCTCTTTGCTCTGAAAATAATACGACAGCACGGCTGACTTTTGCAAAGTCACTTTCTCAACAGACCACAAGGCCTCTGGAACAATGTTCTCTGGACAGATGAGACCAAAGTGGAGATATTTGGCCAAAATGCACAGTGCGACGTTTGCAAATCAAACAAATAGCTCATACCAACTGTCAAGCAAGGTGGTGGAGGGGTGGTTTTGCAGTCACAGCACCTGGGCATCTTTCAGTCATTGAGTCATTCATGAAATCCTCTGTATACAAAAGTATAATGTCAGATGTGAGGCCATCTGTCTGACAGCCACAGTTTGGCTGAAATTTGGTAATGAGCCCAAGCACAGCAGCAAATTTACAACAGAACGGCCTAAAAAAAAAAGAATCAAGGTGTTTTAATGGCCTGGTCAAAGACCTCAAGAGAGCTGTGTGTAAACAAATGGCTGCAAACCTCAATAAACTGAGGCACCACTGTAAAGAAGAGTGGGCCAGAATTTCTCTGCAATGACGTGAGAGACTGAAAATGTCATAGAGAAAAAAATTACTTTAAGTTATTGCTGCTAAAGGTGGTTGTACAAGCTGTGGAATCATGGGGTATCCTTAGTTTTTCACAGGACTGCAAGAGTCCTGTAAGAAATTTCTTTTTCACATTACTGTATGAGCCTTACAAAGCTTCTAGCATTGATGAATTTTTGTGCATATCACATATTCAGCTTGTGTTGGGGCAGCATCTTGAATGGCATTAATACCAAAGGAAAATTATTTGATATCTTGGGGTCAGATATCAAAACAAGATACCTCAGATGGATACCTCAGATATTTTTTAACTTTTCTTTTTTCTCTCTGGTGTTCAGAGTCAAACAGTCAGGGCAGATGGAGGCTCATGAAAGCAGCTGTAAGCCCTGTCCCGTGGCTGCTTCCTCACCTGTTTGTGGCTCTGATGGACACAACTACGCTTCTGAGGTAAAAGAAGATGCTCTGCCCCGTTTTCTCTTTTAAGGCACTCACCTAACATATTTGCTTCATTTATTTCTACCTTGTTATTGAAATCTGGAACCATAATAACCCTGAAAAGAAAAGGAAGTGGCCATGTCATCGTTTTGAATAATGAGAAGAGTCCAGTCAAATGCTGTTTCCTGCTACGTTGACATATACGTGGGTGCATCAGGGCAGCATAATTCATCACTGTTAGCAGGAGGACGAGTGCAAAGGCTCAATGTGGCCGAGTGATTAATGAGTGACGTTGTTTTTGAGTGCATCACTGTATACTGGCCAGTGCCAGGACACTTTATTGATTTATGTACAGTTTTTAATTTTGACCTTGCATGAGAATACAGCAGAAAATGACAGCTCATTTTTGCTGCATTTCTCTAAGTGCAGTGTCTCATCTGAATGAGCAATCTCTTTTCCTGCGGTCACCCCCATAAATATTTTAACTGCATCCTTCTCTCTCTTTTTATCTCTCTGTCTGTTTCTCTTCTCACAGTGTAAGTTGGAGCAGCAGGCTTGCCTCACAGGCAAAGACCTGAGCGTCATGTGTGCTGGATTCTGCCCCTGCTCCACAGCCTCTGTTACTGTCACAAATACTGACACAAAACATGGTGAGTGCCTTTTTTTCCACCGCCTTCATGTCTGTGCATCTTAGTCACATCTCTGTGTCTGCATCATCATTGTCACTCTTCATGAGTCAAAGAGTATTAAGAGAAAGTTGTGATGCACTGTTGGCCACACATGCACTCTTCTTAAGGAAAGGAGTCACAGAACCAATCAACCCTCAATATCTGGCATCAATAATCAACAATTTCAGAGATTACTGTTAGCTGAAATCCCCCCTGTGGTTATACTGCTCTCTCAATCATGTGCTAATTAATTATTTAGAGTGTACACTATCTATGATTGCAGCCAAACAGTATTGATTGTCTAGGTTGAAAAAGTCAATTGATCAAACGACTGAAATGTTACTCCTGTTTTTCATCTGTTGGCTGGAATAAGTGCTTAGCTACTGAGAGTGGATTTTTGTTGGATAGCAGCAATTTGCTGCCACAGAGTTAATTGCGAAATAATGTTTTCTTTGATTAGCACATCATGCACTTAAATAAATCACAGTGTGAAAACACAACTGTACGGATCAACAACCACTTTGCTGTGAGGGAAATCGCTGCCTTTCATTCTGTTCACTGTACATCAGTAAGAGCATTATAACACAGTACTGAGTCTGTGCCTGCCTTCAGGGAAACTGAGTCAGGTTGCTGTCAAGCGTCTGCCAGTATTTTGAATGGAGGAATTTCCCTTTTTTGCTCCCTCAGAGAGCTGCACTGGCCAGGACCTGGCAGACCTGGGTGACCGCCTGAGAGATTGGTTCCAACTCCTTCATGGAAACGCGAAACAGAATAATTCTGGCAAGCCTGGAGCTGGCACCGCTTCAGGTTAGAAACTCACAAAGCAGCTTTATTCTCTGCATCCTCAGAAATTACAACTCAATTATGCAAACAGAAAGAAATTAATATAAAATACTGTAATAACTGACAGCACTGGACAAGAGCCTGGTAGCCAGCTGCAAGGACTCCATCGGCTGGATGTTCTCGAAGCTGGACACCAACAGTGACCTGTATCTTGACCAAGCTGAGCTGGCTGCCATTAACCTGGACAAGTATGAGGTCTGCATCCGACCCTTCTTCAACTCCTGTGACAGCTACAAGGATGGGAAGGTCTCTACAGCAGAGTGGTGCCTCTGTTTCTGGAGAGAAAGTGAGTGAATTGATTTCCACAGAAGAAGTGGCATAGAGAGCTGAGCTGTCAAATTTTTAAACAGGTAAAATAAAAGCCAGATGAAATCAGAGGGAAGCACTGGGTTTGCACTGAAGTCAGTGTATTCCATCTGTTTCTCAGAGTGGCAAAACAGATTGCTTATGATCGCTGTGAAGAGGGATACAGAAACAAATAGCTGTTTAAAAAAACCGAAGACTAAAAAATGTGGAAGGATATATCAAGGGTCTCTACACATTGAAATGTGGTTACCCATTGAACATTGGTGAAGTAAATGTCATCAGTCCATAACATTTTGCGAGAGGTGGAGTGCATCAAGGACAGGTTGCTACTCCAGCACAGGACTAAGAGAAACAGGCAACCATTCGCCCTCACAGCCACACTTACGGCGATTTTATCGTCAAGGAATATCTAGGGAAATACTCTACACAATATGGAGCTGGGAACAGATACAGTTGCTGCAAAGAGGGAAACAAAAAGCTTTGCTTAGTCCAAAATTTAAAAATGCCAGTTAATACTTCTAAAGCTAAGATAGCCTAATCTGCATCTTTAAAGCATGTGTTCCTCTTCTCTTAAGACTTTGTCACTTTGTTAAAACTTGTTGGAATTTTCCATCCATTTATTTATTGTCTAACAAACTTTCCAGCATGATTAGCATATCCCTCTTGTGCAATTTAGGCTAAGACTACAAGTTCTTCTTCGTGGCCTCCCTCATTCGTCCACAAATGAGTCTTGTCTCTCTACCTTGTTAAAGAAAATGTATCCTTTTTTTGGTTTTGCCCCTAAAACCTTCTTTTGTTTGACAGTATTTCTCATTGCTGGGGTCCCCAAGGTGAAACAGTTTTTGTAGTGACAAAGGTAAACTACGGTCTGTATATAAAGGATGGATGTATCGTCCAGATATGAATTTGAAGCAAAGGGAGAAGTGCCTTAAAACTTAAAACTGCATTAATTTTCATGGCTAGCACCCCTGTGGTTGTAGTCTATGTAAAAATGAGCCATTGCTCTCCTTTTCTATGACCTTAATAAACACTTTCTTATGCAACCTGGCAACCCATGAGCCAGTTCAAGGAGTTTTGATCTCAAGCTCAAGCTGATCTCTGCACAGGCAGATTAATGAATTAGCTGCTGTCTGAGGTGTTGTTTGACCTTTTCTGCTGTCCTGAAGTTATTCCTGGAATAACTGACATGCATTAAAACATACATACATACTTTAGCCAGTGCAGTGTTACTAGGATGTCCCTTTTTATGTGGGACTGCACACCATTTTTTTTCCTTGTCCCCCTGCTCCACATCTTAAGACTATATCTCACATTTTGACTGGCTCTGCAGGACATACACTTTTCTAAAGTCTGGCTTTTACCCACTGCATGTGAAGAAAGCAGGGAAGAATTTTTATTACAGTCAAATGAAAAAAATAGTCAAATAGTCACAAGCTTTGGAGATTTTGGTGAATATTATGGAAACTACTAAACTGGAAATTAATTGGAAGCTGATTCTAAGAGTTTTTGTCTCTCTTGCTAGAGCTATTTTTCAATTTCACACAAGGGAAAATATGGCATGAAGTGACGCTGTATGTGTGTGTCATATTTGGCTAAAAATTGCTAAAATTGACATGCATTTATGGATGCAAGTCTACTATAACCCAGACAGAACAGCAGATAAAATGACAGCAAAATAAGAGAAAAGCTGCATTCATATATAACACATTTGGCCCTCAAATGCTAGATGTCAATCTTATTTTTACTTTCAAATTTGATTTCAGGCTACTTGCAGGAATGATGTCCCACACTGACCCACACAAACACAGTGGTTAACACCCATTTAGATTATTCAAATATGGTCACCCTAAGTGTCACCAAAGTCTTTTCACACATCGCTGATCTCCTGTAGGTTATTACAGGAACTTAGTTTTGAAAAGAAAGGACTAAAGGAAAAATGATAACCTATTTTATTGTGTCACTGAAAATGACTTCACACATCAATAGTATGATGAATATGATAAAACAGACTGAGAAAAAATTACCTCCCAGATTTTCAAATGTAAATGTTTGCAGGTATGCGTTCCTGGTTTGTTCACACCTTCGGTTACGTGTTTCAAGCCTTACTGAACACAGCATGGTGTGTATTTAGTAACTTATAGCCCTGGTTATAGTAAAATAAACAATAAAGCAACGTATATTTTAGTGTGGCCCTACCTTATGACTGATAAATCACTAGTGCCTGCGTGTGCCGTGTTGCTCGGCCCACCGGATGGTTATCAAAGCATGAAAATTGCAGGGAAGTAGTTCACTGCACAGAAAAGTTAAAATTATTCCTAGATCTGGACAGAGTGTTCAAACAATTTGTAATGATTTGGAGCCTTTACACTGTGATCTGTGAATTATAATGTGCATGTGATTGCAGTAGACCCAGTGTACTTACTCAATGAATGTGGGAAAACTGAAACATATTGCTGAAATTGCACTTAATATAGGTTATTATGCTATGGTTTTACTTTTCCTGCTCGTATATGCCAATGCTTCAAGAGGCACCCACATGTTAGTGCTCTAGGAAATGAACACACAAATGTGGTTTAAGGTCTTGTTTAAATAAAGTTATTATTTAGAGAATGAAATTTGGCTGAGAAAATAGTTAAAACTGCATATTTTAATTGAAATCTAATGTTACATGGTAAAATTTGGGTTTAAAGTGGTATCAGGTTAAATAGTCTTTTGGAGCTTATGTGTGAAGCCATGCCCCTGGCTTTTTATGTGTTGTTTTCATGTTGTAAAATATAAATTAATTGAGCATCTTTATGGCTACTACCTCACTTATAACGTCTCACATTCCAGCTGTACACTTTTGCATCTGCACCATTTGACCTTTACTAAGCTCATTTGCGCGCTGACTGGCCTATTGATCAAACATTGAACCTGCATACAATGTATTATCCTGACTCTTTAATCAAGTTTTGATCACTGGATATTGATATTTACAAAACTACTACACATCAAGCCATTACATGATAATTTTTTTTTTAAATCACAGTACATTTCTAGAAAGCGATACAAACTGTTACTCTAAGAGGCTTTTTTGATATGTGACTTGTTAGTCGAGTAAAGATCCAATAATGCATCATCAATTCACCTAGTTTTGTGCAAACACAAGAGTAACACTGTGAAGGCAGAGATATATTTCTGAAAAAGGTTTATTGCCTTGGGGTCAATACAAAGAGCCTTCCTCTTCTTTGTTTCTATTTCTGTCTGTTCTAGAGGTTCAGCTTGTTTTCTTGTCACTCTCAGACTGCATCCATATGTTCTTTCTACTAAGTTCTTGACAATCGATCACGCTCAAGGGAACGAAATATAAGACTTCTTAAACAAATCGATACGGGCAAAAAGTGTAATTATGAAGCGCATTGATTGAGATAAAGTTTGGGGAGAGTACTTGTAGGTATTGTTTGTCATCACTTTTCTTGTTTGATTCTCACAGAGCCGCCATGCCTTGCTGAGCTGGAAAGGATCCAAGTGCAGGAGGCAGCCAGAAAGAAGCCTGGTGAATACATTCTTCTTTATACTACTGTGCTGTTAAAGATAAGATTTTTAAGGACACAGAAACATATAACTAGGCAGGAGGTTGCTGGTCACTCAACTCAGATCCTTTTAAAGCCATACTATGCCATACAGCTCAGACGTGAACTGTACCATCAAGCTGGCGTGTGCCCTCACATTGGTTCTGAGCCTCACGGTGAACTTATGTAACAAAGCACCGGGAGCAGCAGGCGAGAAACTGTAGGAGGCTCATTAAAGAGATCACAAGCACACAGCTAGGATTAGGCCCTAATCAGGCTGGGGGGGATTAGGGGGCAGTGCTGGCTTTGGGAGAGAGCAAGGCTAACATGGCTGTTTGGCCCAGCGAGATCCGCCACGACACAGCATCTACGCAACGTGCTCAGCATTCTGTACAACACAGCTGCTTTTCTTTCTTTAGCTCCAAACCCAGAGATCTGTTCGTCCATCCCTGAAGCCCACTCATCTCTCTTCTTGTGATTTTTCTTTTTTTTTTTTTTTTTTTTTTAAGA
>VUQH01083055.1:34264-50527 GCA_015106775.1 Etroplus canarensis
AAACGTTTGTTCTTTTTTTTTTTTTCTTTTTTTTTTTTTTAATTAAAAAGGGGGGTTTTTTTTTTTTTTCCCCCCCTCTTTCTTTTTTTTTTTTTTTTTTTTTTTTTTTTTTTTTTTTTACAGAACTGGGGTGGGGAGGGTTGGAGCTTGTTAGAGAGCTTCACTTCGGGTTTGACAAGAGTGTCCTGAGGGATGCTGAAACAGTGGAGCTCTGTCACAGTGGCTGTCGCTAAATTTCCATATGCCACTCTGGCAGTAAAGGGAAACACACCACACCACCAAAGCACATTCACCAAACATATGAGTGTTTGTGTAAAACAAACAGGGAAAGCTTACGCTGTCTCTCTGGCATTCTCTGCCAAAAAGCTCCCTCTCTGTCCTAACTGATGTTCTTATCACAGGTTCACTAAGGTGTGCTGGCATTCCTGTTTGCTGCATTCATTTCGAGCGTCAGCATATGAATATAACTATGTGTGCTCAGGGTATCAATATTCAAGAAATGGTTGCGTATGTGTGTGTGTGTGTGTGTGGGTCTTCGCAGGCATGTACATTCCCAGCTGTGATGAGGACGGCTACTACAGGAAAGTGCAGTGTGACCAGAGCCGAGGGGAGTGCTGGTGTGTCGACCAGCATGGTGGTGAGATGATGGGCACCAGAATCCATGGCAACCCCGACTGTGGTGAGGGTGGCAAACAAACACTCCTAATCTCCCTCTCTTGAAGTCAAGTTTGTCTGTAACTGAATGCTCAAAGTTAGGTTCAAAATACAAATTCATCTGTTAGTAAAGTAATATTATTTCAGGTGGTTTCTACAGAAAATCAGCCTTATTTAAATATTTGTATAGCCAAGGTTATGTGTTTGTTTTTCTTTTTTATTATTTGAAAGAATAGAAACTTTCAGTTTTAGAACGTTCTCACCACAAGGTCATATTAATGCATTAACAGTTTGTTGTAATATTCTTTTTTATCTTTTTATATTTTTCCATTTTGTTTAAAGAACAGGCTTTTGGGACTCAGTTGTAGTCTTCAGAATTTTCTACAGCTTCTGCAGTGGAGGGAATAATTGCTTCACTCATTCAAATTCCTGTGTGCATTTCGGCTTCAGAAGAGCTGCACCAAATTATTAGTTTTGTGTCAGTGAAAGAAAAACAGTGTGTAATAACCACTGACAATCAATTTGACAAGAAAAATAAACAACACAGATTTATGCTGCGCTATATGGACAAAAGTAATGGGCCACACTGGTCCCCCCTTTGCAGATATAAAAGCTTCCAGTCTTTTGGGTAGTCTTTTGGTTTTTGGATGATTTTGGTGTGTCTGTGGGAATTTTTTCCCATTTATCCAGAAGTGCATTAGTGTGACGAGACAGCTTCTGTTCTTGTTCATCCCAAAGGTGTTTGATAGAAAGGTCAGGGCTCTGCGTGGGTCAGTCAAGTTCTTCCACACCAAAGTCATCCAGCTATGCCTTTATGGACCTTGGTTTGTGCACTAGGCCACAGTCATGCTGGAACAGAAAAGGGCCTTCCCCAAACAATTCCCATCAGGTTGGAAACTTTGAATTGTCCAAAATGTCTTGGTAAGCTGAAACATTAAGATTTCCCTTCATGTAAATTAAGGGGCCCAGGCCAACCCCAGAAAAACAACCCCATAGCATTATCCCTCCTCTACCAAATTTTACAGTTGACACAGTGTGGTCAGGCACATTCTCCTGCCATTCACCATACCCAGACTCATCCATCAGGCTGTCAGATTGATGATCATGATTAATCACTTCAAAGAACACATTTCCACTGATGAAGAGTCCAGTGGTTATGTGCTTACACCACTCCATCCAAGGCTTGACATTGTGCACTGTAATGTAAGTCTTGCATGCAGCTGCTCATTCATGGAAACCCTTGTCATGAAGCTCCTGACATACAGTTTTTGCACTGATGTTAATGGTAGAGGAGGTTTGGAACTCTAGTTACTGAGTCAGCAGAGAGTTTGGAACTTTACGTGGTCTGTAACTTTGTGGCTGAGATGCTGTGATCCCTAAATGCTTCTGCTTTGCAATTGTACCACTTACAGTTGATCATGGAATATCTAGGAAGGAAGAATTTTCACAAACTTGTTTGTTGCAATGGTGGCATCCTATTGCAATACCATACTCGGATTCAGCAAGGTTCTTAGAATGACGATTTCTTTCACAAGTGTTTTTAAAAGCAGACTGCATGGCTTGGTGCTTGATTTTATAAATGTGTGACAATGGGATTTAATGAAACACAGATTTCAATGATTAAGAGGTGTGACCCAATACTTCTTTTATGCACTCTGTATGTACTGAACATACAAGAGACACCTTAATGTTTTTAATACATTAAAATTTGTTTATAACACTGCAAGGATCTTGCATTACTGGTATTCACATCAAACTATGCTCATTAGATGAGGTAGGAGCACCCTTCCTAAGGAGCAGTGGGGTCTGACAGGTTGAAATAACATCATCTGTTCTTTTCAGTTAGTGTAAGAATTATCTTTCTAAAAAGCTGAAAGGGACTGGATGTAGTGTAACCATCCATTGTGTGCCACTCAGACTCTACTAAAGCTAAAGTGTGCAGTATGACATTGAAATTTAACTCTAAAAAGAGTAGTTAGCGCTATAACTATGGAGGACCAGAAGCAAATGTCTCCCTCATTCTATTTGATCAAGCAGTAAATGTGATGAATAAAATATGCTACTTGGGTCCCATCATCAGAAGTGATCTCTGTGATGGTAATGGTGTATAGCTCCTGTATGCAAAAGCAAATATGTTTTAATGCAAGTTTTGAGTGTGTACAGATGATGTCAAGGTAGCTATTTTTAAGCCCTACATTATACGGCTCATTTCTGATGCTATTAAAGTAAAACAAAACTGAAAAGGTTCAAAGTGGCATATCATGGTGCATTCAGAATTTTGCCAAAGAACATGGACAAGTGCAAGAAAAATATTTTTGACTATGTCTCATTTTTGATCCTATGTTGAGGACTATTATGTACAAATTAATATGTCAGTCCTGTTTCTGTTCTGATCACTGTGGTTACATCTTTGTAATGTGTTATGTCTGAAATAAACTTGAATTGATCCTTTTTTCCAGATGAAGTTGTGGGATATTCTGGAGATTTTGGAAGTGGAGTGGGATGGGAAGATGAAGAAGAGAAAGAGGCCGAGGACAACGGGGAGGAGGTAGAAGAGGAGGAAGAGGAGGAGGGCGAGGCAGATGATGGAGGCTACATCTGGTAGAACTTCGTGACTCCACAAGGAGAGCACAGCCGCTGGCCTGAAAATCTAAAGAGACGGCTCTCTCCTAAAAGCAAAAGATTTTGGGGTTCAGGCTGGGGAGGCATGGATTGTCCTGGTGGGATATGTAGTGCTTGGCAGGTCCAGTGATGAAATGATGACTAGTTTTTTGTCTTATATATATGTAATTGCTTCATTCTATTCTCTGTTTTTTGAGCAACAGAGCTTTTTTTGTTTTTTGTTTTGCTGTCCTGAAAAGCAGAACCCACCACCTACTGCGCCATAGGTAGCTAAAGTCCATCAGAATTCCTATCTTGTCAAAGCGCCATCTATGCATATAGAGATTACCAGTAATTTTGTATTGTGTGAACTGTTGCTTGATTATTAGATTTGCTGTCCTACTGGAATGAACGGAGATCAGAATTTAAAGAAACAATTTGACATTTTGGGAAATAAGCTTATTATTTTCTACACAGGGTTAGATGAGAAGATTGTTACAGCTTTGGTGTTAAATATGACGCAAGAGGTTGGTGATGGTTAGATTGTTTTAGCATAAAGACTGGAAATGAGGAAAGATTGTGCTGTCTCAACTCTAAAAGGGAAAAAAAAATCAGTCAACCACCCAAAACATTTATCCATCCATTTTCTTTAACACTTAGGGAGTCTGTCCCAGCTGACACTGGGTGAAATATGGCCTAGACAGGTTACCAGCCTGTCACAGGACCAAAACACTTAAAGCTCTCTCATTAAGATTTTATATCAAGTTGGTTTGATCTGTTCAAAAAACACAGAAAACAGTGACACGCTGTATTTTTAAGAAGCCATAGCACTGAGGAAGAAAGAGTCTGGCACATTAAACATTTTTACACCTTTACTAAAAATGAAAATGTGTTAATAAGCCCCTTAAGAATGGTTTCTACCTTTTGTCACCTTTAAATATAGCTAGGCTAGCTGATCCTACCTGATGTGAAACAGTTTAACAAATGGGTTACTGTTGACATCATAGAGAATTATAGATCTGCTTCTCCCAGTGGTTTTACACCCACTTTATACCATTTTAGCTCAGTGCTGCATAAAACCTTATTGTTTTGGTTCACTGTCATCACTCTCGTGGTGTAATTTTCGGTTTCAGAAGACCCCTGAAATAAGTACCTCCTGCTCTGCACCAAACAGCAAACATACACTGTTACTGTAGCAGCTGGTGGAGACTGGTGGAGCATTTAGCAGCTAAAGAACCAGATATTTCCCTTAGGAGCTACTAAAGCAAAGAAATATTGGATTTACGTTTGCCAAAAAAGATACATGAACACAATAAAAGCTGATATTCTATTGCTGGTTATATAAATAACATCACTAGGTCAGCTGGTCATACTTTGCCCACATCTTGTTTCCTCTGCCACACCTGGCTAAAAAATTTCACTGTAATTATGGACAACAATAGCAATTTCTAAGCTTATTTTCTGAAATGCCAAACTTTTCCTTTGAAGCAGTTCAGCACTATGTGGTTATGTATTTCCGAACTGATTATGTATATAAATCCAGTGAAAATCAACTGTGACGGAAGCTTAGAGGATTTCAGGTCACAAACTGTCTTTGCGAAGGTCTGCCACAGCTCAAAGCAGTTTTTAAATTGTACATGTTTTACTGTTTAAGTGGATGCACACAACTAAACAGGACCTATATTTCAAGCAGGATTACTTTTATTGAAAAGCTTTGGAATGTACTTTACTGACCCAAACTGCACCCACTGTAGAAACCACTAGTCGCTGTCCTCTGCTGACTCGGAAATCATGTCAAAGAATGTGCCACACTAATTGTTTTCTTCACAAAATGAAATACTGTATTTTGTGTTTATTAAAAAATTGCGTGCATTACTTGAAGTTCTGTGTGTATACTTGAATTTACACTATTTTTTTTCTATGAAAATATTGTTGCCATGTCTTCATTCTTGCTATTGATAGGCCACACATTTGTTTGTTTTTAGTATTGCATGTTAGTAAATAAGAATGTACTTCTTGGCTGAGCACTTTACTAATAAAGGCAGTGGAGCCAAGCTGTATGTTGACTTTCATTCTTTTCTGAATATTTCAGGAATTAAAATGATCATTTAGAGAGGAATAGGTTTGAAAGCATAGCTACTGTGACACCAAGACACACTAGCTTTTTTTATTTACTGATGAGTATTTTTAAGAGATCTGTGCTCAAGTGCCTGTGGGGAAATGAAATGGAAATCACTGTATAAGACAAACCATCTATCTATCCATCCAGCCATGCATGTATATTTGGGGACATCACAGTAGTGCAGGAATCAGCACTGTTGCCTCAAAGCAAGAGGGTCTGGGTTCAAATCCACCAGTTGGCCAGCTCGGGCCCTTCTGTGTGGAGTTTGTATGTTCTCTCTGTGCTTGCATGGGTTCTCTCTGGGTACTCTGGCTTCATCTCACAGTCCAAGGACTTGCAATTGGGGATTCTAAATTGGCTGGAGGTTTGAGTGTAGGCAGTTATCTGTGTCTCTGTGTTGACCCTGTGATGAGCTGGTGACCCGTCTAGGGTGAACGCTGGGATAGGCTCCAGCATCCTCGCAAACCTGAACTAGGTAAGCGGAAGAAAATGGATAGATGGATGGTGTACAAGTCTGGGTCATAGGGGCAGCAGTTTAAGCAGAGACACCCAGACCTCCCTCTCCCCAGCCACCTCCTCCAGTTCTTCCAGGGGGACACTGAGACAAACCAGCAAACCAGCTAAGAGATGTAACCGCACCCAGGTGAACTGCCACCCATAATAACAAGGAACCAGTTCCCCCTGTCTGGAACAGGGATACTGGGGCCCAGCCCGCAGCAGTCCAAAGGAGCGACATAAATCCACCCTCCTGTGAACCTACCACCCGCAGGACAGGCTATAAGGAGTTAGGTGCTATATGGATTACATAGCACCAAACACTGGTTTTAGGCACATGAGCATAAATGAATTTACTCTTTTTTCAACCCATTGAGTTTTTTTGCTTATAAATTATGAGCTCTCTGTGTAAATATGAATATTTTGGAGAACAGAACCACCTTCTCATTGACACTAAGTCCCTGCAATAGTTTGTGAAACACTGAAGGCTATTACAACTATGACCTGTCAGTACAACTAATTATGTTTAACTAGGCTTGGGCTAAAAACAATGTCATCATGAGGTCTGCAGAGTTTCTTCTAAGTTGTGCGTCTTAAAGGCAGATGAGAATATTTGCTGAGATATTTTGGTGCTCAGCTGCCACCTCTTGCTAGAGGAACACATTACAGCAGCTGGCTGCCAAATGAATGAAAAATGTATTAGACAGCACTGTCAAAGCTCATAAGGATGTTAAAATTGCCAGTAAATGGATCTACACTTTTTCACTTTTGTACAGTTAGTAATTTTGCCAGGGTACAATTCTTGGATTTAACATCTTCATCGTGAAGGAAATTTAACACATCCAAATGCATGCCTCGAACATGCAGTGCTTTAAAAGCCAGAAGTAAAAACACTAAATAATCTCCCAGAAAAATGAAAGCCACTGAATAGTGGAAAGTATTAAGTTAATGTGGTCACTTGTCTCAGAGTGTTAGAAGCTTGACAGCACTCACAAATAGCAGCAGTCTGCTGATATTACAGGGCGTATCACCATAATTAAGTCTGAAGATAAAAGCGTTAAAGCCTTTCAACATGTCTGAGAGTGAAAAGAAAATTTCAGTGATGTCCTTCAGCTGAAAAACACGACTGTTTCTGCTTGAGTTACTTGGGTATTTAATGGCAGGTCCAAATCAAAAATTACTCCAAGTTTACTGCCTTACGGCTTCATTTTTGTTTACTTATCAGGACCATACAACAACCACAAAAGTGAATATTTAGTAACCATCTGTAGCAGCAGCTTTGAGCCTTGCAATTATAATTGTATTTTATTAATTAAAAAAAAGGCTTTTTACTGCTATAGTTCAAGAAGGAGGTTTATAATTTCCTTCAACATGTATATTAATAATTCTGTGATTTGGCCCTGCGATGGACTGGTGATCTGTCCAGCTTTAGTTAACTAAAACTAAAAACTAAAACTACATGAGAAAAATAATTTTAGTGAACTGAAATAAAAATAAAAACTAGACTTTTGTGAACAATCAAACCTAGCTAAAATGACATAGTGAGCTTAGGAAACTAAAATAAAATAAAAATATACAGAAAATGTCCTTAGTTCTAGTCTTTGTCAGTTGGGTTGAATTTGGTCAGTCTGTCTGATGAGGCTTTGGTGTATCTGTTTATTGAGACTCAGGATGTCTATATGATTGTGACTCATCTGCCTTCACAAAGTGCTGTGTTTGTATTGTAATTTCTGATCTAAACATCATAAATCTTCCCCTGAAAAATACTGTCCATATTATAATGATTAAGATAACTAAAAATAACACTGACACTAATAAAAACCAAACTAAACCTAAACATTATCAGACAACTAACTGAAACTAAACTGATTTCATAACCAAAACTCAAAACGAAATAAAAGAAAAAAATAATTATTAAATACAAAACTATAACTCTGCTAGCCAGGGTGTACCCCACCTTCTGCCCTATGACCACTGCGTTAGGCTACAGCACCCGACCCCAAACTGGATAAGTGGAAGCGATGGATGGATGAATGGATGGATGGATGGATGGATGGACTGGATAGTTCTGTGATTTACAATTGTATTCCAATCTGGAGAGATCATTTTCATGACATTACGATTTTAAAAAAATCCAAATTAAATATACTGAGATTCAGTGTGGGAAAAAATAAATATAAAAAGCGCAATTGGGGTAAATATTCCCATAGCTTTGTAATAAATACTATAAATTTTGAACAGAGACATCTGAGAGAGCCAAGAAAAAGCCCTAATGGATGCCATTGCAGAATGAATCACTAAAGGAAGAGGCTCTTCCAACCAAAACAGAACACTTTCTAAAACTGGTCACTTTCCACCTCTGACATGCAGATTCATGCGAAGCTAATAATCTGTTGTAATAGGCCTGTATGAATAATCCACAGGTTTTAAAAAAATCACCTTAGCACAGTTTGTGTAAAACCCTTGCAGGGGAAGTAAAATCCTGGCTCCAAAAAGTGATTATTTCTACCAACTCCATCGGAATAGCAAATATGAGCATTTACTAGAAACAAACAAAACGACATGCCCAGTTGGATCTATAAAAAGCTGGTTTTATTACATTTTAACCAATTGTGAAATAGATCAAAGTTTTACATCACTGTGTGTAGGTGTTGTCACTTAAAGTGAAACTAATGACAATTGGTGAAAATATCAAATCAAGTGCTATACAGTTACAAATAACTCCCTTATGGTGTCAGTTTAAGGGCAGCAACTTTACAAGCATTTACATCAGTAATATACATAATTTACACAAGTTCAGGAACTGGTACAGAATGCTGTTCAAAGGAAAAGCAGTTTGTTAACATGCATACTACATTTTAATAAACACTCAAAACTCCCTGTATAAAGTCTGTTTTTGTACATATCTTTTAATCTGGGTTGCAAATATCCCTGCATATATTAATAAACCACATATCGAAACTGTAAACAAGGGTTGTGGAAAACAGCCAATATGGGGCTAAGATCACATGCTTCTGGTCCTGATTATGTATTTCATGCTTTTCATAATGATGACATAAATGTATAAAATCAAAGCATGTTTTCATGCATGGCCTCAAAAGGTCATTCAAGTATGCAGAATAAGACTAGAACATTATCTTTCAGTTAGAGTGCAAGTGCACTCTCGTATCTGTTTCAGACAGTCAAAAAGTGCATTACTTGCAACACTTAAACTTTGTTAGTGCTGTACAGCCTATGTGTTGTGTACGATTACTTATCAATATACACTCACCAACCACTTGATTAGATACACCTTAGTAGTACCAAGTTGGACCCCCTTTTGGCTTCAGAAATGCATTAATTTTTCGAGGCATAGTTTCAACACGTTGCTGGAAACATTCCTCAAAGATTTTGGTCCACATTGACATGATTGCATCACTCAGTCTCTGCAGTCTCTCATAGATGTGAATTTCTCGTCCCACCACATCCCAAAGGTGCTCTACTGGTCTGACATTTGGTGACTGTGAAGACCATTTGAATAAAAGGAACTCGTTGTCATGTTCAAAAAACCAGTTTGAGATTATTTAGGCTTTGTGACATGGGGTACACTGTGGTCATAAAGCGATGTCAACAACAATACTCAGACTGTGGCATTTAAATGATGCTTAATTGGTACTAAGAGGCCCAAAGTGTGCCAAAAAATATCTCCAGCACATTACACCACAGCCAGCCTGAACTACTGATACAAGGCAGGATGGGTCCATGCTTTCAAGTTGTTTACACTGAATCTGAATTTCACAGCAGAAATTGAGACTCATCAGACCAGGCAACGTTTTTCTGTTCTTCTGTTGTCCAATTTTGTTGAGCCTATGCAAATGGTAGTCTGTTTCCTGTTCTTAGCTGATAGGAGTGGCACCCGGTGTGGTCTTCTGCTGCTGTATCCTATCTACTTCGAGGTTCAACGTGTTGTGTGTTCAGAGATGCTCTTCTGCATACCTGAGTTGTGGCAAGCTCGAAGCTTTTTGACCATTCTCCTCTGTCCTCTGGCATCAATGAGGCATTTTAACCCAAAGAACTGCCACTTACTGGAGGTTTTCTCCTTTTTGGACCATTCTCTGTAAACCCTAGAGATGGTTGTGCAGGAAAATCCCAGTAGATGAGCAGTTTCTGAGCTACTCAGTCCAGCCTATCTGGCTCCAACAACCACGCCACATTCAAAGTAACTTAAATCCCTATTATGATGTTCAGTTTGAACTTAAGCAGGTCATCTTGACCATATCTACATGCCAAAATACACTACGTTACTGTCATATGAGTTGCTAATTGGAGAAAACTGCATTAATGAGCAGTTGAACTGGTGTACATAATAGTGGCTGGTGAGTGTATATGGCTCAGGCTCCAAAATAAATAAATAAATAAATAGAAATAACCTTTCATTTTAGTCTCTTACTAAAAATATCGCTGCTTCAAACAGGGCTTTATTCTATACTTGATTCAAGTAAAACCATAAGGAATACTGAGCAGAGAGATGAGACACTATTTTTTGCACATACATTGTTTCCTACTCCAACCTATATTTTATGAGCAATTTATTATTACTGCCTTCATGATATAACAAAGCAAGGACAGTCTCTTTATCTGCTGAACAGAACATCCCAGAGATAATAAACTAAATGCTTCCGTCCTCCAGTCAAATTAGCTGCCTTCAACCCAACTCCTTAACGTAAACAAGTTGATGTTGCAAAAACAAACCAGCAAATTTCATTCAGACACTGAAAACGAAAGCACATCAATCACAGCATACACATCAGCAGGCTGTCTGATTTCACTCAGTGAAAGCCATCATCTTTTCATTTAATTATCATTTCTCCTCTTTTTTGATGTCTCGAAAGGAGTTTTTACATTATTTTGGCTCAGTGCTCAGCATGGAAGATGTCTTTTACGGAAGTCCAATCTCTGGCCCTGTTAATCCCAAATCATTAGCATACATCTTTGGCTTTATGCTTTAAAGGCAGAGGCTGCGCTAACAGACACAATGAACTAAAAATCATCTTCTGTACTTTGTGTATTTCTCTACACAATAATCTGCAAATCTCAACTAGACCATTCTAATTCAATTTCAGAGAAGCCACTCACCACAGTTGCCTTGAGTCCTTATGTTTCATCACTCACTTCCTAATAAATTCAAAGTTAGGCAGATGATCTTTAAACACATTAGAATCACAACACTAAAACAACACTAAAACATACATATCTATATTATTGAGTAATGTATGGCTGCTCATGTATTGTAATCAGGTGTGATGTAACCTAATTAACATTTCATGCAACTCAATTTTCTCTAACAATAATAACACGTTTAGGACAGTCCACATGAAGTTGAGAATTAAAAGGGATATGTTCTTAGTGGACCTAAAATTTGGGCTGGCCAACACTGAAAAAGGAACAAACTATTACATCCCTTCTGGTTAAGCTTGACTCTGTACGTCAGTCGATGTACTGTGATAACCATCTGAAACCTTCCCCATAGCCTTGTTTTTTCAACACGCTGCACATAAAAATCTCCAGTGGTCGAGCATTCAGTTCTTTCAGGGAGACATTTCCCTGTAATTTACAGTAAGGATAAATTAGGAGGACAGTCATAAGTACCTACACATAATATTCCTGTGAATTAACAGAAAAGCACCAAGACACACCTACCTTCCCAGTAACTTGACCATCAAGAGCAAAAGCTCCTCTGAGTCCACCTTCACTGATCGCCTCAGGACGATCAATTTTATTACCCAACACCAGCACTGGCACATTGACTATTGTCTCATCTGTAAGGAGAGCCTGAAAAAACAGAAAAGAGCAGCAGAATCATCGGCAAACCATTGTCAACAAACAACTGTCAGTCCTGTGTGGTGGAAACAGTTTGCAACAGCAATGTTTGATCTCACGTCAAGCTCAGTCTTGGATTCTGTGAGTCTGTCATGGTCTGCACAGTCTACAAGAAAGACAACTCCATTCACAGCCGGCAGGTAGTTCTTCCAAACTCTTCGCGCTATAAAGAAGGGAAAAAACAGCTTATGAATGTGCTGTCTTTGCAACAACTCGACATGGTTTTCTGAAAATCTCTTTCAGCTTGCAAAGCAGCAGTTTAACTATAAACTTTTGAAAATTTAATTGTGTCCTGAGGTACGGTAGCTTAGCAGGCCTTACATTTAAATACTTGCTTAACACACATACAATATAAATACAATAAAAATACAGATTCCATTTTTTTCAGTTAATATGGCTAATTACACCTCAAGTTTTAGCTGCTTGCCACTAATAACAATAATAACCAGTGTTAATTGTCTAATCTTAAAGTCTAATTAGGCAACATAATGGACAGAGCATAGACATGAAATTTTAATTTGATGATGCAAATCAAATGTGTGTTTGCTGTTTAACCAACAGATGTAGAATATTAAGACAGACAATAACTTTCAAACTACAATTATATAGTATATATTTAGTGGTACTGGTACAGCCTCTAATTACAAAACATCATGCCTTTGACTTTTCTGTTTAAATATGTTCAATGTATGATTCTCACCATCTGAGAGTGACTGAAGCTTCTAAAAATGTAAACTTAAAGAAAAACAACAGATCAGTATGAACAGTTTACAGAGACACCATGTGGAAGCCATGTGAACTGTGATTTGACAACCTTTCAGTTTTCTTATACACAGTTCCAATGACAGCAGATACTCTGAGTGAAAATAAGGTGGAGCTTTAGAGAAAACAGACTCACTAATCTTCAACTTTTCAACTGTACAACTGTATTTTGCATGTAATGCACTTTATCATAACATAAAGGCAACAATGTGAATACATCAACTACACATCTGAACAAACAAGATGGTGTAATGACATATTCGGATAGTGTTGAGATGATGCCACAATATAAAGTTTTAATCCTAAATAATGCTAAATAATCTCTATCATAATATTTGGCCAAAATATGGTGCTGTGATGGCAGAACAAAAAAAATAGAATATAACTAAACAAAAACTAAATACAACTCCAATTCCAAAATTACTGGAATGCTGCATGAAATATGAATTAAAACAAAATCCAATAATTTGCAAATCTCATAAACCAATTTTGTATTCACAAAAGATCACAGAAGACATCAAACACTGAAAGTGAGACATTTTACCATTTAATGAAAAACACTAGCTCATCTTGAATTTGATGGCAGCAACATGTCTCCAAAAAGTTCAGACAGGGCCACGTTTACCACTGTGTAGTATTCCCTCTTCTTTAAACAACAGTCTGTAAACATCGGGGAACTGAGGAGACCAGCTGCTGGACCTTTAGGAGAGGAATGTTGTCCCATTCTTGCCTGATATAGGATTCCAGTTGCTCAACAGTCCTGGGTTGTCTTTGTCATATTTTGCATTTCATGGTACACCAAATGGTTTCAATTGGTGAAAGGTCTGGTATGCAGGCAGTCCAGACTCTTGTTGTATTACTTGCAGTATGCAGTTTAACATTGTCTTGCTGAAATACACAAGGCCTTCTCTGAAAAGACGTCATCTGGAGGGGAGCATATGTTGCTCTAAAACTTGTAAAGTATAGACAGTACTCACAAAAAGTTAAATTTCAGGATCCACCTAAAATGCACTACAGCCTTTACAACTTAATTTGACCTTCTCTACACTTTTGAATGCACATGTCCAACTGTTCAGTGTTTCAGTACTTTTTGCATAACTTGCTGTTCTCTCACAAGGTGCTTACCAGTAAAATTCACAACTGGTGTTTGATCCATGAATCGAGTAATACATTTTCTGGTTCAATTAGAATTGGTATTTAAACAATCTTCTTTATCATGCTGTTCACATTTTGACATCATGAGACCAAGACGACACCAAACAATTGATCAACAGTACCTCGCAAATCCGAGGCTTCGAACAGGATGTTCTCAGAGGGAAGTGGCCACTGAGATTAGTGTGTCACAGAGTGTCATCAGCAGGTTGCTACAGAGACACAGAGAGATTGGAAGAGTCACGGAAAGGCATAGAAGTGGATGCCCTTTGGCCACATCCCACACTGATGACCACTTCACTGTGAACAGTGCCCTGTGGAACCGGATGATGAACAACTCCAGGCACATTTAAAGGAGGCACCCAAGTGTCACGTCAGACCATTCGAAACCATGTACATCAGCATGGTCTGCATGCTAGATGACCTGCAAGGGTACCTGATCACACCACCAGGCACAGGTGTCATTGTCTTGCATGGGCCAGGGAGCATTTACACTGGACAAGGGACCAGTGGTCCTCAGTGCTGTTCTCTGATGAAAGTCGATTCACGTTTAGCAGAAATGATGGCCGCCAACAATGTTGGAGACGTCAAGGAGAGCGCTATGCATCAGCCACTGTTGTCACCAGACGAGCCTTTGGTGGTGGTGTTACAGACTATGTAGGTCTAGGTACAGAACTGTCCTACAATTTGTAAAAGCAGATGGTCCTTTTCCTCTTTAGTCCAGAGGATGCAGCGTCCATGATTTCCAAAAAGAATTTCAAATTTCAAATCGTCTAACCACAGAACAGTTTTCCACTTGGCTATTTTAAATGAGCTTTCACCCGGAGAAGAGTGGTATTTCTGGGCCATGTTCAAGTATGGCTTCTTCTTTGCATGCTAGAGCTTTAACCTGTATTTGTGGATGGCACAGCAAAGTGCGTTCACAGACGGTGATTTCTGGAAGTGTTTTGACCCAATGCAGTGAAGGTACTCAGGGCCGTGAGGGCTCGATGAGCACAAGCTTCAAATATTGTGTGGCCATGCCCCTTGTGCACAGAGATTTATCCAGATTTTCAGAATCCTTTGACAATATTATGTACTGTAGATCAGTGATTCTCAACCTTTTTTCAGTGATGTACCCCCTGTGAAATATTCTTTCAGCCAAGTACCCCCTAACCAGAGAAAAGCGTTTTTGGTTGGCTGTGAAACACAGCACTGTAGCATCAGTGTCTGATTTACAAAACTTTATAACTGTGCAAAACATTGCACATCTATACTGTTCTCTTTTGAATTATTTGAAGATAAAAATATGTAAAAAAAAAAAAATTAACACAGAAATATTTAACTTGTGAATATAGATTTGTGCACATAAAAATAATTTTCAACTTAAAGTGCCCTTTTTTGGAATTATAATAAAGATCTGTTCTCAAACTGAACTTGTGAACTTAATTATAAACATTTCTTCACAAAGAATCAAACATAATCATGCATAGAAAATGTTCACAAAAAGAATGTATTATAAATAAATGTATTAGGAAGATGCTGTCCAAGTTAAGGACAACATTGGACAATCATTCACACCCTCTCCATGACGTGCTGGACAGACACAGGAGCACGTTCACCAACAGAGTCATTCCACCACGATGCTCCACAGAATGCCACAGGAAATCATTCCTACCTGTGACCATCAAACTCCATCATTCCTCCCTGTGACTCCTTGACCAGTTACCTATTAAGTATTGTATATATTGTTTAACTTTGGAGTTATTTATGTTATATACTGCAATTTATACAGACATGTTTATTTCTTTCTTTATTTTAATCTTCATTTTCTGCCTTTTAAATTTATATTCATTTATATCTCACTGAGCATCTGTAACACAATGTAACCTGTATTTGTATAATTACCTCTGGGAATAATAAAGTATTATGATTCTGATTAAGGATCAAAAATTAGACTGACACCTTAAAGTTACAAACTGTCACTACTGAAGAACATCATTGCATTGAAATGAGGTCTTTGCTCGGATTTTTTAACATGCTCTCTCTTCCTGCCACTGTTGGCTAAATTCTATTCATAGAAAAAACACAGTGCCATGGCTGGTTTGCAACTCGTTGGTGTAAATTCCATTAAAACATATTCATCTGAATACTGCCAGAATTTTCCCGGCACTGGGTTCACCTTCTCTGGCTTTTGGGCCACTATGTCTTCAGTAGCATTGTTGCTACACTTTAACCATGATGCCATTATTTTAGTTCTCAAGGCAGCAGTGACTGACAGGTGATGCCGTGTGCCAGGTACAGGGGACAATGGTTTTTTTTAGGTTAATGACACTGAGTAGCCTACTCAATATACACTTTAAACAACTGGAATATTTATTAAATAACTATTTTTTGTGTGTGTGTGTGTGTCTCTCTCTCTGGTAGCGTAGTGGTTTGCGCGTTCGCCTTTGAAGCGAAAGGTCCCTGGTTCGATTCCAGGTGGGGACACAAGCCCCTCTCACCATGGAGGAAGGGCATCCGGCGTAAAATCTCTGCCAAATTACCAGTGCGGATTAATCCGCTGTGGCAACCCCTTGGTGGAGAATACACACACACATATATGTATATATATATATATGGGGCGTCTGTATCCAGTA
>VUQH01083059.1:0-27764 GCA_015106775.1 Etroplus canarensis
CATAAGATAAAAAAATATATATATATATATATGTATGTGTATATATATATATATATATATATATATATATATATATATATATGTATGTATATATATATATATATATATATATATATATATATATATATATGAATGTGTATGTATATATATATATAAATATATACATAAAGTAGTCATTATCTTGTGGTATTATCTAGATGGATTAGCTATATGCGTTGCAGCAGATTTAAAGGGAAATGTAATGACAGAAGAAAATATGCAGCTACAGTGATATTTAAAGCCTTTTTACTGGGCTCTGCTTGAACAGCATGTAAGAACTCCCTCTGCTGGCTTCACAGTCTGTGGGAGAACATTTTTGAAAACAAAGCCTGAGTGGCATGTGTGGGTGCATCCGTCCTGAGACTTGGAAAATACTTAAAAAAAAATGTGTCCATGGCCTAAAATATTTGACCAGTTTCACTGTTTCACAGCAATAGATGGCAACACAGACTTTCGTCAAACTGGAACCAACACCTTTTATGTAGCACAAGGCCAGCTGAACTGTTGAAAGTGAACTCTAACAAAAAGGAAAAGCTATGTGTCCTGCGAGGAATGAAAGTTATTCTGACTGGTTGTGCGGCCTGGTAGATGTGTAGATGGGGGAGGGTGCTTGGGTAAAATGTCAGACAGGCAACTGGGAGGATGGGTAGACAGACTAACGCAGGCGACTTTCCCTTGGGGGTCTTTACTGATTGGCACTGATCAAAAGGTCTAAGCAAGGTGTCATTAAATATGAGACTGTAAACAAGGTCAAAAGGATGTCGGGTTACAGCTGCCAGTTACAGCCTGTCTGTGACCAGCAAGGTGCCAAAGAGGGCTGCAGGGTGAGGCAGAGACATGAAAGACAAAATGACTTTATAGCATATATATGGAAAATCAGCTTGAATAATTTCAAATTAATATATTCATAATTTTAAGAAGAAACATACTGAGTTAGCTGTAAAATCTGACAGCAAATAAGTCTAACAAATGGTGTGGAAATCAGTGGAAGCAGTTAAAGAACTGAAGCAACAGTTTGAAATTAACAGATAAAATACATTTTTACACTCACCAGCGACTTTGTTAGGTATACCTGTTCAACTGCCCCTTAAGGCAAATATCTAATCAGGAAATCATATCGCGGCAACTCAATGCATTTAGACATGCGGGCATTGTCAAAGCAACCTCCTTAAGTTCAAACTGAGCATCAGAATAAAGAAGGAAGGTAATTTCAGTGACTTTGACTGTTGGTGCTCTACAGGCTGGTGTGAATATTTCATAAACTGCTAACCTACTGAAACTTTACTTTACAGCTATCTGTAGGGTTTACAGAGAATGGTTAGAAAAAGAGAGCATATCCTGTAAACAGCAGTTCTCTGAGTGAAAATGCCCTTTTGACACCAGAGGTCAGAGGAGAATGGCCAGACTGCTTCAGGCTAATAGGAAGGAAGCGGTAACTAAATAACCACTAGATGCTACCATGATATGGAGAAGAGAATCTCTGAAGTTGATGAGCTACAACAGCAGAAGATCACACCAGTGCCACTCCTGTCAGCTAAGACCAGGAAACTGAGGCTACAATTCACATGGGCTCACCAAAATGAAACAATAGAAGACTGGAAAAATATTGCCTGTTGCCTGGTGTTGTCTGGTGAGATGAGTCTTGATTTCTGAGGCAACATTCAAATAGAACGGTCAAAAAGTGGCATAAGGAACATGAAAGCATGGATCCATCCTGCCTTGTATTGTATAGCCTCCACAGTCACTACATCTCAGTTCAAAAGATCACATTTGAGATGCATCATAGATTTGCAGCCAACAAATCTGCGAGTACGCCATTAAATCTCAGAGGATCTATGCCACAAAAAATTAAGGCAGTTTTGAAGGCAAAAGGGCATCCAAGCAGGCAGTTTTTAGGGTATATGGTATCAGAGTATATGCATGAGGTGAAGCAAAACAGCAGAGGGATTGGTTGAGATAGAGAATTTTGATTAAAGAAATGTCGGCAAAGGAACTTGAAATAATTCCTGTCTTTAACCATTCTGTAAAGCATTTATATCAAACATCTTCTAAAAGCAAGTCCCACCAGTCATCAGACTTTGAAAAAACTTTGAGCAATTATTTTGAAGTATTATCTAAATTTCCTTTCAGTACTCAATGGTATCTAAAAACTGTATATGTAGAATCTCTGGTAAAATCTAATGAATACTTCATAAAAATGTTTGCCTTGAGAAAGACTTCAAAAGGATTTTTTTTTCCCCACTGGAAATTACACTATCATCTCAGATGTTGTGAAATTGTCCCTTAGATTTTACTTTGGGAATTTTTGAGTGCCGTCTCTCCCCCTCAGACTGTCTCTGGTAATATGAAGATATTTATTCTAATATATACACAGACAACCAAAGGAATGTGATTTATTTGTTGGAACGATATGCCTCTTAGGGACTACACAGCTACAGCAATAACTGGATGGTGTTGACATTGAGACATATTGATCCTCAAGTCAGAGCAGTGCTTGCCCGGGGCTGATTCGGGGACTTGAAAAGGAGGGTGAAACAATGAAAGTGTGGGGGAAAAATGATTGTCTCTCACAATATCGCCTGGGGTGGGACGCTTAACACTGGATGCTGACTGGTCTGGGTGTTTCTTTATCGATTTCAGGCAGGGATGGGCAGCGGACTGGCCGAGGCCTCTGGTGTTGACTGTCTGGCAAGTGATTGATCAATTAGTTAATGTAAAATCCTCCTCAGTTTAATTCAGACAGCACCAGAGGGTCAGGGGATCCACAGCTGGACAATAAAACAGTCTGATTCACCTGCTGCTTTTATTGTGGCTCTTTCTTGCATGTGTGCGACTCTTGTGGGGTACATAGTATGTGAGGGCTTTGCCTGCAGTAATGGAGTTTGCTGTTGACAATTAAGTCTCAAAAGATTCTGTCCAAATCACATTCTTAAAAACATACCCACGCAAACAGAAATGCTTATAGTCAAAATATAAGCGACCCGTTGTACTGCAATGACACAAGATAGCCTCTAGAGAGAGCCAGAGCACCATATCACATCTTTGCTCAAGTTACATATCGCTGCATTCTGTAATATACCATCAGAATCAGAATCAGAATACTTTATTAATCCCCAGGGGGAAATTACTTACCATGACAAAAACTACAGAAAGCACCAAAATGTGTGTGTGTGTGTGTGTGTGTGTGTGTGTGCGTGTGTGTGCGTGTGTGTGTGTGTGTGTGTTTGTGTCAGTGAAGGGAACTTTTGTACTATGCTTTTCTAAAAAACTAAAAAAAAGTCTTACTGAAAGTCTCTTTTTGATCCAGATTTAATGCTTGGTGCAAATGCATTCATTGGACATGGAAAATATTTATCAAACAATGTTTATTTGACAAAGAATTTTTGAATTTCTGCTAATACAGTCATAAAGTAACTGCATATTACAGTACAATTAAAAGTAACCCGTGAAGAACTTTCCTCAGATATATTACAGTGAAATAATGTCAGCAACGTTTGGTATAGTACTTTAAAACTGCTTTGTCTCCCTTTTTTTTTTACCTCATTTCAGTGTTTTTTATAAAACTACTGCTTTTCAATAATTCTCCATGTGTTGTTGCCACACTTATTTAACAGTAACATATACTAATGTGAAAAGTCTACACACAGCTTCTTTCATATCCCAGCATTGTGTCTTGTGATGATATTGCACATCAGAAGTTAGCATGCCTTTCCAGAGCTTGTTTGGTCTCTCTGTGCATTAAAGTTTGCATGACTGCACAGTCATACTGTCCTCAGGCCAGCGGTATGAGTCAACAACAAAGTCATCATAGTCAGTGCTGTAGGACAGAGAGCGTATGTATGCTTCTTTGTCGGACGGTTCAGGGTGAAGTGTGGCCATGTTGTGCTGGTAGGCATGCTCCATGATCTGTAAGATACAGGTTTTTTATAGTTTTACATAACTGAAAGCGGACATGACAAGAAGCATGTGCTTCATAGTGTGTGTCCACTGAGTGCTCACCTTGACTGCCAGTTTGAAAGAGACATCCCTGATGGAGCTGAGGGGAGGATACAGTCTTCCCTCAGCCAGGTCCTTCTCAGTCACCAGGTGAGCAAGAGCCTGTTTAACAAAGAACAAAAAGCTCAAGTTACAGCAGAGAAGAATGGTTAATAACATGTACTGTGCTAATTAATCCAAATATCTAATCTGCCAATCAAATGGCAGCAACTCAATGCATTTAGGAACGCAGACATGGCCAAGATGACCTACTGAACATTAAACTGATCATTAGAATGGCGAAGAAAGCTGATTTAAGTGACTTTGGTAAGGTGTTTGTGCCAGATGGGCTGGATTTCAGAAAATGCTGATCTAATGATTTCCCCACACTACCATCTCTAGGGTTTACAGATAATGAAAGAAAATATCCAGTGAGCAGCAGGTTTCTCGATGAAAAAGCCTTTTTGATGCCAGAGGTTGAAGGAGAATAGCCAGACTGCTTTGACCTGATACACTTGTTCTAACAAAGATATGCAGAGGGGCATCTCTGAAAGTACAACAGGTCGAGCCTTGAAATAGATGGGCCATGTTAACTGAAGACCACACTGAGTGCCACTCCTCTCAGTTCAGAACAGGAAACCAAGGCTACAATTCACATGAGTTCACCAAAATTGGGCAATTAAGACTGGAAAATCTTTGCCTGGTTTGGTGAGTCTGAGTTTCTGCTGCAATATTTGTATGGTGACTTCAGAATTACAACAGCAAAAGCATGATCCAGCCTGCCTTGTATCAACAGTTCAGTCTAGGGGTGGTGGTGGTGGTGTAATAGTGTAGCGGAAATTTTCTTGACACACTTTGGGCCCCTTAGTGCCAACTGAGCATTGTTTAAGCAACACAGCCTCCCTCAGTATTGCTGTTGACCATGTCCATGTCTTTATGATCACAGTGTATCCATCTTTTGATGACTGCTTCCAGCAGGATAATGTGCCACGAAGCTCAAATCATCTAAAACTGGTGTCTTGAATGTGACAGTGAGTCCACTGTACTCAAATGATTTCCACAGTCACCTGATCTCAGTGTAGTAGAGCACCTTTGGAATTAGGGAACCTGGGAAATTCTCATCATGGATGTGCCGCTAACATATCTGCGGCAACTGTGTGATGCTATCATTTCAATTTGGGCCAAAATCTGTTGAATCTTTCCAGCACCTTGTTGAATCTATTCCACCAAGAATTAAAGCAGCGAAAGCAAAATAAGGCCCAACCTGGTACTAGCAAGGTGCACCTTACATAGTGACCAGTTATTGTATCAACTGAGGCAGATTACTTTGAGCAGTTTTACAGATACAAGATACAAGCAAATAATCTATATTACTTTTAAAGTGAAACCAATAAATGTCAGAGTATTAATATTTTTATTAAACCACATAAATTTGAATGATACACCACATTTTACATAAAACAACTGTGTAGGCATATTTACTTTATTCAGACGTATAGCCCAAGACCTTGGGTAGCCAAACAGGGTCATTAACAAACTGACTCTAGTTTTAGTGCAAAATGCAAAAGATGCATAGAGATACATCTAGACTGTATATGTGAATGTGTTACCTCTGCTGCACTGAGGAAGATTTCCTCCGAAATATGTCGCAACGAGCAAGCAGTGACACCTAAGCCCACACCGGGGAAGATGTAGGCGTTGTTTCCCTGACCAGGGTAGAACGTCCTCCCATCAGGCAGGGTCACAGGGTCAAATGGACTCCCACTGGCAAAGATGCCACGCCCCTGCAGCGCAGAGCGATTTAGTAAAGAATTCAAAACTCCTGTTTTCATTATGGATGAGCAAAAAATCATTTAAAATCAGTCATGCGTTGTAATGTAACTGCACCTCTGTGAGCGTGTAGCACTGCTCAGCAGTACATTCAGCTTTGCTGGTTGGGTTGCTGAGGGCAAAGATGATGGGGTGCTCATTGAAGGAGGCCATGTCCCTGATGATCTGCTCGGAGAAGGCTCCAGCAACAGCCGCCACACCTGAAACAGAAATGTGTAATATATAACATCTGGAGTTTTTTCCAACTTTTAGTAACTTTAGTCTTCATTTGCAGCATATCCTAAATGACTTTAGTTTTTCACTTCTTCCTGCTGCTCCCGTTAGGGGTCGCCACAGAGGATCATCCGCCTCCACAAAGACACAGTGCAACTCCTTCTGACCTTCTCTATACTTCTAAGTCAACACTCACAAAGCAAACGTGGCAAACATAGCATCTGTTGTACTCTCTCGGCATGAATCCATACTGCTACATACTCTGCATACATCGTCGTCTTAACCTAGCTTCACCAACTCTTTCCCATATCTTCATGGTATGGCACATCAGATTGATTCCTCCGTAGTTGCTGCAGCTCTGCACGTCACCCTTATTCTTGAAGATTGGTACCAGTGCACTATTTTTTCATTCCTCAGGCATTCTCTCATTCTCCATAATCATCTTAAACAATCTGGTTAAAATGTCCACTGCCCTCTTTTCCAGATATCTCCATAGCTCCACAGGTATGTCATCTGAACCAACTGCCTTTCCACTCTTCATCCTCGTTATAGCTGCCCTCATTTCTTCCTTACTAATACTCTTCCTGATTCACTGCCTTTCCTCCATCTGTTCTCCTCTCATTTTCCTCATTACTCAGCTCCTCAAAGTACTCCTTCCATCTTCTCTACACAGTCTCTTCACTCATTAGTATATTTCCATCTCTATCCTTACTCACCCTAATTTGCTGCACATCCTTTCTCACTCGGTTTCTCTGTCTAGCCAGCCAATATAAGTCCTTCTCTCCTTCCTTGGTCTCTCTGGCTAAATTTTGCCAGAGGGCAAAAATAAATAAAATTTTCAAAGCCACATTAAAAGATGAAAACATTCTTGGCTTGAAAAGGCACTCAAGTTTGAGGCTTGAGGTGGCGACAATGGCCGACACTGTTTCTGAGCTCCAAACTCTGCTCCACATCCTCAGAGTATAAATGCCAGCTATTTTGCAGTTTGTGTTTTACCTATGATAGCTGTAGGTTTCAGTTCCCGCACTACATCGTCTAGTTTTCTCATCTGCGGGTGTTCATGAGCAAACCTCTCCTTCTCGTGAGTCAGGTGGTCCCGGCCCTAAGGATAAAATTTAAAGACAGACCATTAGCAGAAATACAAGACAACACGAAAAGAGGGTTAAGTTTAATATGAGAATACAGGGACATATTGGATCACTGATTCTGGTCAGCTGGTCAAGCTACAGTATATTAGTGTCTCTTTTGTTGCGTGTATTTGAACATGTGTTTGCATGCAAAGTAAGGTACCTTGACAATGAGACCCTTGGAATCAACCATCCAGATTTTTTTCAAGCTCTCTTCTTTAGAGAGCCCCTCCTTCATCATGGCCATGGAGATCAGCTCAGCAATTCCCATCGCTGCCTGAGAGCAAGAAAAAAGGAAGGTATAAGAGTGAAGGGTGAAAGGAGGTGCTTCATGCCCACTTCATTCCAGCTTTGGCAGTTTTCAACCTCACAAAACAATATCATAAACCAAAATGTTGTGTTCATTTTGTTGGAAAGTATTGCTAACTGTGGATAAGAAGATTGAGGATAGTCTTGATTAACCCTAGAACACTAACGTCGGGTAATTTTCACCCATGCGATTGTGGGTATATGATTTTGTTGTTGCTGTCTGAGTTGCACGGGTCCTTGGGTAGCTTCAGGCTGCTCAGTGACGTGATTGAAAGTAAATATGTTTCCCTGCTCTAAGCCCTGGACAAGGATCACATGGACTGAAGAACAAGTTCCCAGTTGCATTATTTTTTTTATGAATCTTGCTAACGATTCCCTAATTTTTCACTAATTTTAGAGCCTTTTCATTGAGTACCACCATCGTACCTTTTTTGTTTTATGAGGAGTTGTATAGCTGCAAAAAAAGAAGAGTACTTCAGTTTGCCATGTATTGTCAGGTTTTAATATATTTTGTTGAGAAGTTTGTTTTGGGGGGTATATTATATCAGGTAAAATACGCCCAATGTTAGTGATCGTGTTAAAAAATATATGTTAGTGTTCTAGGGTTAATAGAAAAGGAATCACTATTCATTCGCCAGTCAAAACGAAAGATGCTCTCTGCTTATATCAAAATTAAGTTGTTTAATTTCAATTAATGGTCTGAATCTTTAATTTCCTGATACTGCACTTACTTTAAAAAACAACATCATTTTGCTTAAAGAATGCTGGACCTACCTCCCCTGCCCCTTGGAACACAATGGTATGGTCACTCATTTTGCTTCTGGTGATGCGAAGGGCAGCCAGTAGTCCTGCTACTGCTACTGCAGCAGTACCTGAGGAACATGACAGAACAACTTCAACACTTGGCGTAAAAGCTACTCTTACTAACATGCTTCACAGGGTTTGCAACATGACTGTTCTTGATATAAATCCAGGTGTAATAGAAAAGTGATTCCACAAAAAGAAAAAAAAAAAAAGAAAGATAAGGGAAAAACTCATGCTCACCTGCACCTGTTACATTATCTATCATATATTTGATCTGACTGATAAGTAAAGCATGAACTGGTGCAGATTGTCAAAATTTGGGATCATAAAATAAAAAAACCTCATGGCATCATTTTGACCAAAAAAATCCAAGCAAGTGACAAGACTCTCAACCTTAGTCTGTGGAGGCTGTATGAGGGTAGACGCCTAACCCAAAGGTGCAGCCTCAAGGCCCCTGCAGTGGGACTGCAACAGCAGCAATTAATAGTTGTTTGCGATTTAAAGAGACATTTGTAAATAAGAACTGATGACAGCTATTTTTGAGATTTTTGCACTCATTCTTCATTTAACCGTATTTTACAGAATCCTAGAAGGCTGTGTAGAGCCAAAGTGAGATTAATCTTCCAGAATGATATGGAATTCACTGCTGACAAGCATTCAGTATAGAATCTGAAGTTAAAGTCCAAAGATTCATGTCCTTGTAATGTTTGAGTCAAAGGTTTTGTGTGTATACCAGTAGCCTCTCCTCAGCTATGTAGAAGTGGAAACATTCCTTTTGCAGTAAAAGTGTGCCTACAGCTTAAAACAGCCAAAGTTTTCCTGTCTTCATGGAGTTGGCCAGGGTGCTATGAGGGTGGGTTTAAAGACACTGTTATTTACATCTACCCCTCACTAAAATGAAACACTGTCCCCTGTAGTATAGTGGTTTGCGCATTTGCCTTACAAGTGAAAGGTCCCTGATTCGATTCCAGGTGGGGACAAAAGTCCCTCTCACCATGGAGGGTTGCATCAGGAAAGGTATAAAACCGCTGCCAAAATTACCAGTGCAGATTAATCCACTGTGGCGACCCCTTGGTGGTGAATACAAGGTACACACTCGCTAAAATTAAACATATCTGCTATTGTTTCCAGATGATTTTTATTAGTTCCACTAACTGCGCGCACCAAAATTAGTATCAATCACAATCAACCACAGTTGAAGTGTTTTTGTTTTGTTTTTATTTCTGATAAAATTTTCTGGTTTCTCATGAGCCCACCAACCAGTAAATAAAAGAGAGCTCCTTTAGAGCTGAAGAACAGCCTGTTTATTACATCTTCCCTCAGCTTTTCTATCAGCTGCACTTGTACCCTCGTTTTATTCATCCATTTGAGCGTGACTGCTGAGTTACCTTGGATGTCATCATTGAATGTGCAGTACTCGTTGCGGTACTTGCTCAGCAGACGGAAAGCGTTAACATTTGCAAAGTCCTCAAACTGAATGAGACAGTCCATTCCATACCTGCAAACAGAGGAGCTGCATTAAATATGGCTGAACCAACAGAGAAAGTGAAAAAAGGTGAACAGTGAGGGGTGATTTGATCAAATCAGACACCATTTTAAAAAACTTTGTTTCACTCCAAATGGTGGATGCTATCCAACAACACTACACAACACAGACTTAGACAGGAGATGCTGGCTTCTTATTGCACAAGGTTAACAACTAATTGAATTCAAGTGGTCAGCTTTTAGAAGAAAACTGCCTTTTCTAGATAATGTTTACAAAAAAAAATAAAGCAACAGACCTGTGGTGTAATGGTCATATTACAGTGATACCTGCTTCCCCAATTTTACAACAGCACCTTTCAGTGAGCTTCAGTGAGAGGACTTCAAACTTCTAATAAAAGGAACAGAACTACAAAAACACCAAAATGGAAGGAAACACACACAGAGCCTGGACAGTAAAGCACCTATCACATACAGTCAATAGAGTAACACAGAAGCCTATGCTTAAAAATTCCTACAACCAAACATGAGCCCACCATTATAAGTCTTTAAACAAGACTTAGCCGCAAACTGGAAAACCAACTTTCCAGATCTTTTAACAGCTGGAACCTTTGTTCAGGAATTAATTGGATGTTTGCAGAGCAGCTCAATCTTTTTTTGCTGATTAAAAAAATAAACAGGTTTTTAGTTGGAGCAAGAGGAAGAGACTGACAGGGTGAAGGTGTTTATCATGGGCCTAGGGTTTTGTGTTGATTTTAAGGTTTGAATTATTTGTTAATATACTTAAGCTTGGGTTTTTTCTCTTCTTATAGTGTTTGCCATTTTTGATTGTTTTTAGGTTATTTTTTAAATTCCTGCTTTCTTTATCACTGTAGTAGTTTTGAGCATTAGTTCTTGATGCATTAATTGAATGGCGGTTGCTGTTTGGTTTCCATAGAGTTTTGGGTACCATTTTCGGTCATGTTACTATTGGTTTTAAAATTCTTTGTTAGTATTATGCTTCTGTTCCTATTTTGAGTTTGTCATTTCTTCTGTGTTTGGGTCCCTCAGGACTTCTCTGTCTGTTCCTCCACTGATTTCTTCTTTCTGTGTGCATGCCTTTTACCTCCAGTGTTTTCATGTTTAATGCTAGTCTTCTTGTCTCAGTGTCTAGTCCTTTGGGTTGCTATCCATTTTACTTTTAAAGTTAGTATTCTTTTATTTTCTATATTAGTTTTACTTCCTTTCTTTTTCTTCCACTGAATGAAGAAGATCTCCTCTCTTTGTCAAAAAGTGTGTATTCGCCCTTGTGTCCACCTCTGACTTGTTTCTTTATACAAGTCCAAACCCTTTTGGATTTTGTTTATTTTGTACTGATCGCATACTAAAGCTTGCTTTTAATTAAGTCATTTTGCCCCCTGTATTTGGATTCACATCTCTGCACTCCACTCTTTGTGATAGATTGTAAAGAACAATAAAGTTTTACACACTTTCTTTGGCTCTTGCGTTTTGGGGTTGTGTAAATAACAAAAAAAAAGTAACATGGAAAAATCCAAAACTTGATAGAAAAGGAGTATAGCAGTCAATTTAAAGCTTAATTTTACTGACAGCGCTAATGTATCTAACTAGCACTAAAACTAAATGCTGAAATTTTAAGGATTAAAAGATTAGAAGATATATTGCTGTCATGAAGACAAACATGTCTAACTTTGCGGTAAAACAAAAATCTGTTTTATTGACTTAGGTGCAAATTATAGTCCTGTGCAGTTACTGCTGATCACAGGCAATTATAGTCATATAGGATTACATAAAGGATTACAGACAGCAGGAAACAGGATGATTATCTCAGGCTGAAACTGATTAAACAGGGAAATGTTAAATAGTAACATTCTCTTTCAAAAATAAAAGAAAAGCCCTCATAAAGTGCTTTTCTACACTAACAGAGCACTCAAAGGGCTTTTACCTACAAGCCACTTTCACTCATAACACATATATTCACAGAATGCCTTATTCTATGCCTTTAAGCACTTTAACTATCACACACACTCTCACACTCTGATGGATGCATCAGGTAGCAATTTGGGGTTCAGTATCTTGCCCAAAGGACACTTCAGCTGGTAGACTGGAAGACCTGAGGATCAGAAGATGACCTGCCTCCTGCACCACAGCCACCCTTAAATAACTTCATTCAATCACCTTGAAACTCGTCAAGGTGATTAAATGTAAGAATCATATACATGCACCTACAGAAATTCCTGAATTTATTGATGAGATGACTACCCTACCAAACCCAGCATTGTAAATAGCTTTATCATTAATCTGCTGAGAGGAGTTCATATGAATGAAGCACACGGATGGAAAGATTTGTTCCTAAATGTTTTTTTGCCCAGACGAAATGGCAGATAAAATGTAGACAATATTTTTTTCATTCTATTTTTTTAAATGTTTTAATGTAGACAGCTAGAATATCCAGTAATGTGAGTGAAGCAGTAGCTCGCAAACCCGACAGCCACTGCCCTGAGCTGTGACATGACATGAATACTCACAAGCTGTAAACACAGGAATTACTGCCTTCTTTTACAAGTTACAATTGAGACCCTGTAGCAGACTTAGAAACTCTCATATTTTTGTTTGATCAACTTTAAAACAGCAGGATGCATGAGATTATTACATCGAAGTTCTCTGAATTGTCTGACAATATATAAGCATTAGAACTACATAGAACTGTCCAGGTCTACAGAGTCTTTTTCAAAGCTACTGACAACAGAAGGAAAGGGCAAGGTTGCCTGAAACCTGTATTAAAAACAGAGCTCATGTTTCAGCGAGTGAGTGACGGAGGAAACTGGGGACAAGCCAAGCAAACAGAGCGAGTCTCCTCTAACACCTGCAGTTCTGTCAGCTAACTGAACAGTGAGAGGGGCCAAACATTTTTCACTCCCTCCACATTACATTCATGATTTTTACTTTCTTTTCTCCTTTCATAAAACTTCCCACATGAGGAAAATGTTCCTTGTTTGCGCTGTTAATGTACAACTCACTAAAGCTGTTTCCCACTTGCTGCAGTGGCTGCTAAACTGCTTAGATTTTCACTAAGGATGAAGGAGGATGAATCTGAGCAGAGGCGAGGCAATAGAAGAATGCACGAGAAGCAACCTAAGTTCAGCTGTAATAAAACTTGATGTCCTGATGAGAGCGTACCATCCCTCAGCCAGTGTTAATCCTCACTTTTGTCATGCATGCCTTATGCAGAGACTGACAATGTGACTGACTTATTGCCAAGACTGCAGCAGTGCTGAGGAGAGAAATGTGTTTTCTATCAAGCAGCGAGCAGCACTAAAGTACTGAGAGCCTGTGTGAAGAGGAGGAATAATGAGGCCAAGAAGGGAGCTATAAACTTTTCATTGTGTTTGGGCTTCAGGAGAAGGAGAAGGAGACAGGCGACGGGCGAGGATAGATGTGGCCTTGCCCAACTGCCAGTGCAGCGCCCTCTGGTGTGGTTTGGTGCAATTCTCCACTAGGGAGGTCACGCCAGTTTATGTACACCCAAGGGAGTGTACGGCTCAGTAAGACAAAAATCATGGTCACTAGCTGCAACTATTCTCATCGAAACTGTAAAAAGAACTGATGGATTTCTTTTTTAAATCTGACATTCAGGACAGATCTTTTGAGAGATGCATTTAAGAATGACTGAGCTGGAAACACATGCATATTTATGGGCACTCACTGACCATAAACTACAGACTGACTCTGTGTGGTTGTGGCAGAAAGAAAGGAGCATCTTCCTGCTGTAGAAAGCTCTTTGGTCTGAGGGCTACGCCAATAAAGATAGGGGGAGTGTTTCTGACAGCGTCTATGTGTGCTTTGCCTAGAACAAAGCTCACATTGGAGGCCATTTGTGTTTGCTGTCCCTATTCTGCTAAAGTCTGTTGTTTTTCCTTGACAACCTGCTGAAACCTGACAATGCACCACTGTGCCAGCTGAATTTTAAAAGAAGAGGAAAAGACTGGACAAAGAAGCAGGATTTGTTTTTCTGTCTGCTTTAAAGTATCAAGGGCAGAAACCTAAGCAACCCTGGGCCCACCCAAAAGATGAAAAAAAACGGACCATATTCCTGACTGTGCTGTGAAAAATGCATTAATCTCTGAGCAGAAGTTGAGAAAGCCGTAATTGTAATAAATAAAATGCAGATGTTTAAATGGAAAGTTCCATTGTGAATCCTGTGCCTTCGGTCTTTTTGGATTGGCAGAGATTAGATTAATTAGGCATTCATTTCTCTTTGGTAACACTATTGATGAAACACTCAGCGGGCATCTATACTTAAAGAGCCATAAAGAAAGCGTACAGCAGTAAAGGTTCGGGAATTAGGAAGTACGAAGCTGGTGTTTGAGGGAAAATTACATGTTTATTTAATTGCTGTGAACTTTTTAAAACATTTATAGGGTTGAGACTGAGCAACAATGCAGAAAAAAATGAGAAAATAAGATGGTCAAGGTATCAATGCTGCTGTGAAAGCAGCTATTGTATCATTTATTTTTACAATGGCATGTATAAAGTATAATTTTGGACCTTCACGTTCTCTGTGCTTCTTCTTCTGTGTTTGCTGGTGAGTTTAACACATGTATTTTTCTTTGTTACACCATATAATGTAAAAGGTTCCATCAAATTTACTGGTTGTTTATTTTTTGCATTGGTTACATAAACCACAGCTAAACTTTGAAATGCTGAAATCTAGTGCACACAACTCAAACTGAAGGTCAGGATTTGCTGGGAAGTTTTGAGACTTTATACTCATCCATAATATGTAAAAATAGTGATTTTGTTCCACATTTTCATGGCTGTTATTAAAAAAAGAGATGAAATAACCCTGCCATTAGATAGGGGGAGAAAGATCACATTTCGTTTCTGTGCAGTGCTTTGCCAACAGCAGTGTCTCCTCAGAGAGCTCTGAGACCCAAAAGAATCTGGTGGGAAAGCACTCAAAATGCAACAAAAGGCAAGCAAAATCATACAGTTGCTGAAGAGTGTGGACAAAAGTATTGGGCCACCAATATGAGCTTATATGATATCTTATTCTAAATCCACAGGAATTAATATGGAAAAAATCTCTAGTCAAGTTCTTCCAAACCAAACTCATCCAACCATGCCTTTATGGACATTGCTTTGTGTACTGGGGCACAGTCATGCTGGAACAGAAAAGGGCCTTCCCCAAACTGTTCCTACAAAGTTAGCCCTCCCCTACCACACTTTACAGCTGACAGAATGGAGTCAGGTGAGCAATGTTCTCCTGGCATTCACAAAACCCAGACTCCTTTATCAGACTGCCAGCTAGTGATTTGTCACTTCACAGAATACATTTCCACTGCTCCAGAGTCCTGTGGTGGGGTGCTTTACACGTTTTTACTCTGACACGTGACATTGCAGCTGCTCGTCCATGGAATCCTTTACCATGCAGCTCCTGGCACACAACTTTTGTGCTGATGTTAATGTCATGGGAAGTTTGGAACTCTGCGGTTATTAATGTCAGCGGAGCATTGACGATCCACAATGCGCCTCAGTACTTGGGGACCAAACTTTGTAACTTCACGTAATGTTTACTTTGCAATAATGCCACCTCATTATCGATGATAGCGATTAAGAGGTGTGGCCTAATACAAGTCTTATAAGTGCAGAAAATGTAAATGAGAATGGATGGGCTTCTTTTGTATTCAGAGCTTAAAAGAAGTCACACAGTTTTCTTTTCCACCATAGAGCCCTGTACCTTGTTTATGCCTGTATAAGCTTTGATCTAAACTCAACAGTCTTATTCAAATCAGCATGGTTTTACCTGTAACACTGAGCAGAGGACAGGCATTCAGCCTTTTGATCCCTGATCCTCTACATTACACACTATCTACATACACCTGCTACACCCTTACTCGTGTGTGGCATTTCATAATTATGCTCATGGAGACTTCTGAAGCTAACTGAGAAAACAGGATTTCAAAGCCTATTTTAAGGCTATGCCATATTAGTGCTAGCTTTTAGTATAAGCCAATCACTCATCCTCCACTAGAACAATCTAGGTAATCTTGTGAAAGGAGTTTTGTTTTTTGTTTTTTTTAAATCAATTTAAACTTTCAGAAACAGGAAACAACCAGACAGGCAGTCAAGACTTCAGTCTAAGCTTTCCTTTCATGGGACTGTTTAAACAATCTGAGCCCCTCTGCTAGAACAACACGGGGCTTCTTTTTATTTAAATAACATTTTTTATTTGTGATTTACCAGTATAATATTGCCAGCAGAAGAAAAGAAAAGACTCTTAGACTCATTGTTTTCTAGAGCAGTCCTTGCAAAGTTTCTTGGCACTTACTGCAAAAGCAGTCCATTATATTAAAAGTAAGTGGTTGTGACATTAACATTAATGTTTGATAGTATAAAAAAAAAGAGACATGAGATGACAGACACATTCCCGTGTGGTGAATCACTCAGACATTTGGTGTTATGTCTGTATTTCTGGGGAGTTAACGAGTGACCCAGCTCCTTTAGGAAACATGATCTGGCTTCATCTGAGACTTGATGAAACCTGAATCTCCAGCCAAGAGGAAGTAGGCGGAAGTATACTTCCAGAGCTGAAGGGGAGACTGGAAGCAGAGGAGAAGCTATGAAGTGATTCTTTTAGTGCATTCATGATGGCCGCAAAAGCCAGAGAGAACCTCAGCAAAGAAGGTCACAGACAAGGGTGCTCTGTCCAAACACAGCTGTCGAACTTCTGTGCATACACGTGTGTTTGTGTACACACACACACACACACACACACACACACACACACACACACAGCTGTCTGCTACCTCTGTCCCCACGGGGCTTTGTGGCTGAAGCCTTAATAAATTCCCAGCCCTCTCTCACTCTCCAAAAAGCCAGCATCTCTCAGCACACCTTATTTCTCAAATCCCCTATCAGACATTAAAAAAGACGCATTCTGCATTCTTTTCCCTCTCCTCTATTGGTCTTTTCATCCATCCATATGCCCATCAGTCTCTCTGTCTGTTCCTTATTTTCTTCTGCTAACATAATTTGATTGCATTCCAATAATTTTTGCATGTTACTTAGATTTGTCTGGGGAATACCCTCAAGCCTATTCCTGTCAAATACAGCAAAGCCCTTCCTGACATGAACGGTTTCGACATCATGACGCAAAATGTTTTTGTGTGACCTACATTGTATGTATGCAAGTATGTGAGTATGTTTTGGCCTCTGTGGTACTTTACTGAAATTCATTTGTCTAAGGTCTACTGGTACCCCTCTCCTGTTTCAGCTCTCTGCAGGGTTTCCTCCTGCAGAAGTCTTCAGGCAGACAGGGTCCTTCAGCTATTATGGGCACACCTGTGTGTGGCTTCACACAGAGCTCAAATAAACTTGGGCTATCCATTATGTCTGTCCTCCTATAATGCATACCTTCTGGTTTTCAGTTCATTTTTGCTTTCCACTCACAACCATATACCATTCCCATTACTGATACACCGAGTCTTCGCACCTCATGTTCATAATCATTTCAATCAGGACCATGCTTGTGAAAAGAAGATTGTTATTTCCATCTGCAACAATTCATGTTTATTGGTATGGCTCTGTCCTGGGAGCTCCTTGCACTTCCAGCATGTGTAAAAAGCATGAAGTGAACAGAGCAGTAACAAGACCCAATACGGAACACAGCAGGCATTAATAATAGATATGAATAGATATGATAACAGATATGATGTTGATTAAATCAGATATAGCATGAAAAAGGAAGAACTGGAGTGGGGGGGTGGAGGGTTGCAAAGTGGCTTGCAAATGTACAGCAGCTGTGGGAGGGCTAAAACAGCATAAACAGTGCAAGCATTGTGTCTGAGTTTGACTTGTGGCCTGCCAAAGGAATGCTAAATTTGATTAGTTCTTTTCTTTAGTTTAAAATGAACTAATCATTTTGTTTATTTTTTTGGCTAATCCTAACCCACACTGGCTTTACTCTCTGTCTCTAACAATGAGCAGAAACTTAAAAATGATCTTTTATATTTGTCTCAATGTCCGTAAATGCCATTTAAAACCAAATCCAGCCTACATACAAGTATTCTGAACTGCCAAGAACTATTAAAGATCTCCATGTCTGTTAAAAAACTGCTGAACATATAGTAAACCACCCAGTTGCTCTGGGTGTCATGTTCCCTCCTTATGCTGTAGTGTGTTTCTAGAGATTCCAAACAGAAGTTGGTCCTAATATATAGATGAAAATAGTTCCTATGGAATGTACTGTTACTCCTGTTGGAGTAATGTATGGTCAAAACTGGGAAATTATATGCCATATCTTTAAGAATGGAACCACATAAAGTATCTGAAAGAAGAGGAAAGAACCACCTGGCTTTAGGAAGAATACCACAGATAATGTAGAGGGATTTAAGCAGTGACAGACAAACATTTTTATGGGATTTGCTGGAAATTAATACAAAAGTGAAAGAGAATAAAAAAGAATAGTATAACTTTTCTACCTGGTTAAATTTAAGTAATAGCAAGTAGACCATATATGTTACCACAAATACATAAGAAACAAAGGGTATCATGTACAGCAAGGCAGCAAAAGACGTGTCGCATATTAACACTACAACACTGGTAATTTTCCATCTGTTATATTTATCAGAATCAGAATGCTTTATTAATCTCGGGGGGAAACTGCATTGTTACAGATCTTCAGTTACATATAAATAAATACAAATTTTAAAGGCAGTAAAA
This sequence comes from Etroplus canarensis, assembly GCA_015106775.1. Lineage (NCBI taxonomy): Eukaryota > Metazoa > Chordata > Actinopteri > Cichliformes > Cichlidae > Etroplus > Etroplus canarensis. The sequence goes on from VUQH01083059.1 coordinate 18,501, forward strand.
TATAAATTACGGCTTAAAATAAATAAACAAATAAAGCTGTCTATATGAATTGCAATATGTAACAAAGTATTCTGATTCTGAATAACTCTAAAGTTGAACACTGTATACAATATAAATATCTACAATATGAAACTGTAAAGGAGACACAGGGAGGATTTAAAGAGCTTAATGTCCACAGGTAGGAATGATTTCCTGCAGCGTTCTGTGGTGCATCTTGGTGAAATAAGTCTACTGCTGAATGTGCTCCTGTGTCTGTCCAGGACGTCATGGAGCGGGTATGAAGGATTGTTCAATATTGTCCTTAATTTGGACTGACACCACAGTCAGAGAGTCAAGCTCCACACCCACAACATTACTGGCCATGTGGATCAGTTTGTTCAATCTGTTGGCATCTGCTACTCTCAGGCTGCTGCCCTAGCACATAACAACATAGAGGATGGCACTGGTTACATGTTTAATGTATTAGTCTGGATGAATTGATCAATAGAAGTATCTTAATTGTGGGTTAAATTTAAGGCAGTTAAACATGTATAGAATATCTGAACAGGACTGGAAATGCTTGAATACAGGTTTCTTTAGGCTGTTTCTTTCCTTTTTGAATTGCTGTGTTTAATACTGAAATGACACAGACTGCATCTAAATTGCCGAGTTGTTTTGTTTTCATCTGACTGGTACCAGTGAATGAAGCATTATTTTTTATTGCCCATTTTATCTTTTTAAATAATAAACAAGGTGCAAACAAAGTGCTGTGCGTTTGGATTGCTTCCTGGGAGTCTCATTCAGACTGCTAGTGTGCACATTTGAGAAATATAGATTATAGATTACAAACTCACACTGACAGCAACTTCTATATCTACCTGACATAATCTTCATGTTGGGGCTTGTTATGATTTAGAGATAAAACAACCTAAAATTAGCCTTATTGGCAACATTTTGACTGAACCTTATATAAGGCACTGATATAAAATATGTTTTATATCTAAAAAGTCAATGAAGTACGAGCTAATCGCTCAAGATCTACCACAGTTCACAGGTTATTGTAATGTGTTTAGTACACAAAGAAAGTGATAAGCTTTCTATATTGTACAGATTAATGGGAATTAAGTGTAGTGGTTCACACATTTGCCTTGAAAGTAAAAGGCCCCTGGTTCGAGTCCAGGTGGGGACACAAACTGTGCCAGATTAACACTGTAGATTAATCCACTGAGGTGACCTCTTAAGAAAGCAAAAGTGAGCAGCTGAAGAAGCTATTAAAATTCAACAAAAGGTCAAGGAGGCTCACGAACAGTCATATCTAGAACAAATTAATTTAATTCATCAAATGCAAATGTTCGAGTTCAGGATTATGGTCAGAAGTAAGCATGGCCATTGGCTGCTACACCTACACCACGACCCTAATTCTTGACCCGCTCTACCCTATCTTAAGACAATATTATGTCATAAATAAACGTAATGATGGCATAATGATGGTATAGATGGCAGAGGGGCAATATAATCCACTATTTTCAGGACTAGTGATTCCTGTGAAAACCCCTTTCCAGCTCTTCTACAACAAAACCTTTTCAAGCTGCACTTCAGCGGGGTTGTCTATATGACTTTTAAACAAGCCCTTATATGAAAGCAAAATACATGCCTTCATGCAGTGAGAGTCTTCTTTAAAAATCTGCACAGAAACAAAAAAGCCTTAAACATTAAGTTTGACACAAATTTAAAAAAATGGTGCAAAAAGGTGGAGTTCAAAGTTTCACAGTCTCAGCAAAGCCATGGTTTTTCTCTGTGCTGTGGCTGTGGGCAGGAGCAAAGACATTATGAGATAATTACTTTTATTTCTGCCTGCAGACAAAAGCAGTTATGACTGCTCAGAACCTGACTTTTATGGAGATGGGAGTCTGGCCTTGAAAATCAAACACGAGGTTGCATCACTAACCATTTTCCTTTAACTAAAAAGCATTTTGAAACAGTGGATTAAAAAGACTTCTCCTTCTTGATGATGAGTCAGTCTGGAGTATTTTAGTTCACATTTAGTTTCTTAGAAAACGAAACATGAATATTACTTAAAAGACTGGAGAGCTGTAATCATTCATTGAATCTCTGAGCCCATAATTATTCATTTTCCGGCAATCTGGCTCCTTTGGGGAAAAAGCATTGCTGTTCCCTGTAGTTGGGAAGCTACCCGGTTATTAGAGTCATGGCTCCCTGTTGCCAGTTGGAGGGGGCCCAGACCCAGACTTCTCCCTCTGGACTCCAGTCTCCCTGGGTTAGCACAAGGCTGAACTAGGCCTGTGTGTCGCTGTGATGGCTCCATGGCACACATACATATGAACATTGTAAGCAAAGGTATACTAATGTCTCAGCCTGCAATAAACACAGGAGGTACCAGTGCCAACAAGAAGCACTATGTCTCAATTAATTTCACTTTAGAAAAGAGGGCTAAAGATCAGATCAGAGAATATATAATCAAATAAGTGTCAATACGGAACACTAAACACTTAAGTCTTGCCACCACATGAAAGAAGCCAAAGCAAACCGGGAATAAGGCTTAGCATATTAACGTGGCATCACAGATCTGAAATCTAAATTCCCTTTGACTGAGAATATGACCAGATACTTTCTCTGCACTGGATTACTGGGGTAAACACAGAGAAAAAACACATTCCTCCACAAACCAGAGGTCTCCCCCCTTTTGTAAGCATCTCTGCACATATTTAGTCACATTCTCCAAGCAGTCAATATCACCCAGTTTACAACAAACAACACAGCTTTCCTATCATGCCTTTGAGAACAGAAAAGGACTTGATCTGCTTTTATTAATAAGCAAGTCAGATCAATGTGGACAGCTTGTCCATCCGTCCAGAGGAAAAAACAATAAAATCAAAAGCTTCAGTGGCTACCAAGACTTTTTTTAACACTTTTCAGTAGGCTAATATTGCCATTCAGCCAGTAAGTGGAATTTTGATGAATATTTCTTAGCAACCAAAACTTCAGAGAAGTTCAAAGAAGGCGAATTAGCTTGACTCAAGTTCCAGATCCCTGAATCCCACAAAATTTGGCTTCTTCACAAAGCGCACACTGACCATGCTAAACTGCTTAACATTTTTCTTTTAAGAGCGCAGTACACTGAAATGATGATACCAGGCCGCAAGCAGGGTAAATGATGAATTGAAGGTAAATGTGACTGTACCTGTCTGATACAGCCTTCATAAATTCATCCAGCAGGTCATCGTAGGCCTGGCCTCGCACTCTCTTATGCCTCAGTCCAATGTAGAGAGGGTCCTTCAGCAGAGCCTGCAAAACACATGGATGGAGAGGTCAGAGCAACACGTGAGAGAAGAGCATGTAAAACTCATAGGATCACTGAAGCTATGCAAAGCAGCTGTGCCAACAGATAACTATATATCCACATGGGGAAATGTTTAAAAAAGTACTTCTGAACTAATACAGCAGAACCAGAGATACTGTCTTTTTCAATTTATCCTTTGTCAAACTATACAAAGTTTTTGTTTTGTTTTACTAAGATTGTGATGTGATCCAAATAAACACAAACTTGGAGTGCTTAAACCCATTTAGAGCCCCACGATCACTCAAGGTAGTGGAAACTGAACGGAATCTGCAACGTGGTGATGCAGCAGTTAGAAAGAAAGACAACCTTTATTAGTCCCCACTTGTGGGAACTAACACTCTGTTGTTAGTGTACATAATCCCACATGCATGTATGAATACACATACACACATGCATGCATTGTTGGAGAGATGATCAGAGTGAGGGCCCCAAGGGGGTGCAGCGCCTTGCTCAAGGGCACCTCAGCAGTGCTCAGGGAATGAATCAACACCTCTCCAGCATCCAGTCCACACTCCATATATAGTGGTCCATGTGGGACTTGAACCAGCAGCGTTCCACAATGTTTCTTGTTCCATCCTGCGCACATATAGTGCTCTGAGTGAGTCTTGAACTGGAGCTCTCTAGTTTCCAAAGCAAGTCCCAACAGACTGAGCCGCTGCCACCCCAAAGGTATGTGCGTATACCTAGCACTATCACCTCACAGCATGAAGGCCCTGGGTTCAAAGTCACAGGTCTGCTGGACTCTGTCTGGAGTTTGTGCGTTCTTCCTATACCTGTGGAGTTTTTTTTCTGAGTACCCCACCTTTAACTTTCAATTCTATTGCCTATAGGTGTGAGTGGTTGTCTTTTTCTCTGTGTTAGCCCTGCAATGCACTGGCAACGTGTCCAGGGTGTAACTCACTGGTCGCCCCATGATGGATAAGCGGAAGAAAATGGATAGTCAATCAAGTGTGGTGCGGTGATTAGCACTATTGCCTCACAGTAAGAGGACCTCGGTCCAAATCCACTGCCCGGCTTGGGCCCTTCTGCGTGGAGTTTGCATGTTTTCCCCACGCCTGCATGGTTCTCTCTGGATACTCTGGCTTCCTCCCACAAAACAAACACATTTATGGGGTTAATTTAATTGGCTGTAGGTTTGAGTGTGAATAGTTTTCTGTCTCTCTGTGTCAGCCCTGCAATATATCAGCTACCTGACCAAGGTATACCCCACCTCTTGCCCCATAACAGTTGGGACAGGGTCCAGCTCTCTTTGAATCTGAATTGAATAGGCAGAAGAAAATGGATATATGTATAGTTGATCAGCTATGACTAAGTGCCAGCTCAGTTTCAGAGTTACGATGGGAGTCTTCTGGTAAGCAATCTGCAGTTAAGCTAAACACAAAAAAATGTGTATAACCAAATATGGCCAAAAAAGCACACATAGTCATGGTTTAAAGAGAAGTTTTTATTACCAAGCTCCAAGTAATGCTGTAAAGTAATTCCTATACCATATTTTCAGAGATTTAAATCCATTTCAAAATTTTAGCTTTTCTACCAGAAGAGAAGAAAAACTATTCCGTAGTACAGGAGCATAAATGAAATAAAGAACATAAACATGACTATGTGGGCTATAGAAAGCTGTTTTATAAATGCACTATTTAGTTACTAAATAGTCCTTCAAAGGCAGACCTCACCCTGATGAGATGAAGGAGTGACCTTTGACCTTTCCACCACAGTATTTTTAAGAAAACTGAGCAGCAGGTGGTGGAAAAGAGTGTGTGACAGGGAGACACAGAGATGAAATGGAAGAGAGAGTGCAACTGTGATGAATTAGGTGAACCAAAATGCCTTATAGACTGTGGTTTTATGTCTCAGGTAATATTTCATCTGATATCTGATATGGTCAGGGATGCAAATGATGAATTACAATGACTCCCATTGCAGTAACAAGTCACTGACATAAAAATCTATTTTTTGAGGAATTTTAAAAAACGACTTCTATTTTAAATTACATACATGAATTATAAAGTATTTTCACTTTGCTGCAATTTAAAACGACTTTGTTACAGACTGAAAGTTTTTTAAAGATTATATTCTTTTATACAACCAACAGTTTGAATTCATGGTCTTTTTGTGCCAAGAAATCCTATGCTAAAACAACAAGTCATAATGTACCTTCGGTTGCTCCCTTTATATTCCTCAAGGTGTCGCCACAGCAGATTAATCGACATTGGTAATTTGGCAGAGGTTTTACACCAAATGCCCTTCCTGGCCCAACCCTCTGTGGTGAGAGGGGCTTGTGACCCCACCCAGAATCAAACCACGGGCCTTTCGCTTGTAAGGTAAATGTGTAAATTGTTGCACTATGCTAAAACAGCAAGTAAGGTGCTTGTTAATGCAGACCTACAGTCATGTGAAAAAGAAAGTTTTCACAGGACTCAATGCAGTCCTGTGAGAATCTAAGAACACCCTTACTTCTTCCTTTGGAATTAAGATGGTAAGAAGCACCCAGGTGCTGCTAATCAAATGCACTTGATTAACTGATCATCAGCCAGTGTGACCACATCTATAAAAGCAGACATTTTGGCACTTTGCTGATATGGAGTATTTAGGTGTGTGTTAACACAATGCCACAATCTTCACAATGCTACATCTCAGATTCTATATAGAGCCCAGTAAGCATGTTAAATGTTAACCTTCATGACAGTACAGTTCAAAAGATTCATCATTTATGGCTCTTTTGGAAAAGTTGCCAAGAGAAAGTCTCTTTTCTGCAAAGGTGGATCTGGACAAACCACAAGACTTCTGGAACAACGTCTTTTGGACAGATGGGACCAAAGTGGAGATGTCTGGCCACAATGCACCTCATACCAACTATCCAGCACAGTGGTGGAAGGGTGAAGATTTGGGGGGTTTTTTGCAGTTGCAAGACCTGGGCACCTTGCAGTAATTGAGTCAAACAATTCTGGAGTCAAGTGTGAGGCCATCTGTTCAACAACTATAGCTTGGCTGAAATTTGATCATGCAATAGGACAGTTTTGTTTTTTTTTCTTTTGGGCCAAGATGGCGGCACGACGGTAGCGCGCAGCCACTCCAGAACCAAGGTGGTGGTTGTTCCCCTGTGATTGTACATGTTCTGACCCAGCATTCAGGTGTTCGGGTGTTGTGGACGCCGGGACGGTGGTGTTTGTGTTCGTAAGTCGGAGGTTCGAGGACGACCAGACGCCGTTGTAGCTCCGTCCATGGACGAGACTAACTGGACATGGACAATCCAGCGGCGTTGTATGAACTGCCGGGCAGCGTCCGGGAGCCAAAGTTTTTGGTTTCCGCGGGGAGTATCATCACGGGACTGATGCTGCGGATTAACGGTTTCTGTGAACTCCGATCTTGGCTTGCTGTGTGGACCGGGACTTCATTCCTCGGCGTTGCTTTGCGCTACCCTTGTATGGGGCACCAGGTCCTGGGGGAAGGCTATATCATTTCACTGTGTATTTATATGTAGTTGAAATGACAATAAAGTAGTCTAATCTAATCTAAGTCAGGAGTGGCAGAGAAATATGTGAAGGTGGTGCAGGACATGTATGAGGACAGTGAGACAGTGGTGAGGTGTGCAGTAGGAGTGACAGATGGGTTGAAGGTGGGGGTGGGATTACATCAGGAATCAGCTCTGAGCCCCTTCTTGTTTGCAGTGGTGATGGACAGATGACAGACGACATTGTGATCTGTAGTGAGAGTAGGGAGGAGGTGGAAGAGAGCCTGGAGAGGTGGAGATATGCACTGGAGAGAAGAGGAATGAAAGTCAGTAGAAAAAGAAGTACATGTATGTGAATGAGACGGAGGCAGAATTGAAGATGTTGATTTTCCCTGGGAGTGACACCTCATGTTGAGAAGTTTGCAGACAATTTCAGAGAGGCAAGGCTAAGATGGTCTGGACATATGCAGAGGAGGGATAGTGGACATATTTGACAAAGGATGTTGAGGATGGAGCTGCCAGGCAGGAGGAGAAGAGGAAGACCACAGAGAAGATTCATGGATGTAGTGAAGGAGGACATGCAGAGGGTTGGTGTGAGGGAAGAGGATGCAAGGGATGGGTTGAGGTGGAGGCAGATGATCCGCTGTGGCGGCCCCTAATGGGAGCAGCTGAAAGAAGAAGAAGAAGTTTTATCTTGTCTGCTGCTTACGTTCTTGTTTTTTTTATTTATCTCATTTTTTCTGTTTTTGGTTGATGTTTACATTTTTGTTGAGTTTCTTTCTTGTTTGTTTATTAAAGAGGCAGCAGCTGATCAGATGAAGTCACAGAATGTCTCCATGATAAAGATCTTTAGGAAGGTCGGTTATCCATCAATAATCAAGTGAAGAAGCTCAGTGTCTGTTATTCCTGACAGTAGCAAATCAGTAAATAATCAATAAAAACGCAGTAGTTTGACCCTTTAAGAAAGTCTGTCACCACTTACCCTCAGGTTTGGGTCCTGGCTCTGTCAGTCTGCTTCACCTTCACTGTCACCATTGGCACGTTTCCAGCCATCACCGCTGACACCCGATCCACGCTTGCTGTCGGCAGTGCCTGGGGTCAGTTACTGCCTCACTTCCTGTCTGAAGCACTAGTAATGTCAGCCTTTTTAATTTAGCTGTGTGTGATTGGTTGAAGCCTCACTCTGTTTGCTTGATTTACAGACCAGTACTTCATCCCGGTCAGCTGTTTCCTGCTGTTCAACCTGTGCGACTGGTGTGGGCGGAGCCTAACAGCCATCTGTATGTGGGTGAGTTTGATTTCAGTCATCAACAGATCCCCCTCTGTCCACCCACCTCACTCTGTCTCCATCTGCCTTACTTTGTCTCTGCCCTCCTCTTTGTGCTGTACATTATCTGATCAATAAATTGGTGAATTGATGAGTTCTGGTCTATTTTCAGCCAGGAAAGGACAGTCTGATCCTTCCTGTATCCATCGCGTGTCGTCTGGTCTTCATCCCTCTCTTCATGCTGTGTAATGTTCAGCCTCGTGTCCTTCTGCCCGTCTATTTCCACCATGACAGCTTCTTTATCATCTTCATGATCCTCTTTGCCTTCAGTAATGGATACCTGGCCAGCCTCTGCATGTGCTACGGTCCAAAGTAAGAACCTGTAACATGTAATAAATTCCCAGCATATGAAAGTCTGTTTCACCTCATCCATGATTCAGTGGAGATACTAAACCACTAATCAGTCATCAAGTCTAAGCTCAGTACAAAAGAGCCTCCAATGGACCTCCAAGAGGGGGCTGCAGGGATCTGGTGTTTTGTTTTATGTAATGGGGAGCAATCAAAGACACAGGCTTTGGTGAGCTGATCTGCATGTAGGGCAATGTCATCTCTCTGGAGGGAAGCAGCCTGAGCCGGTGTTGAAATCATGTATAGCTGACCCCCCACCCACCCACCCATGCCTATGCGCCAAATGATGTTTCCGAGTACCCACCATTTTTGGAGTCTCTGACTGGTTTGCTGGAAAGCATTCCTCTTGGAGACTTTATTGTTTTACTGGTGGATTTCTACGCATATGTGGGCAAGGACAGTGAAACATGGAGGTGTGTGATTGGGAAGAATGACCTGCCCGATCTGAATCTGAGCGGTGCTCAGTTATTGGACAAGACGCCCTAGGACGCAGGTCATTGATCGATTTAGTTCATTGACCTGAATCCCGAATTTCCCCATTGGGGATCAATAAAGTAATATCTTATCTTAGTTATGTCATCAGACCTGCGACCATGTTTTCTGGACACTCGGGTGAAGAGAGGTGCGGAGCTGTCAACTGACCACTACCTGGTGGTGAGTTTAATCCGATGGCAAGGGAGGACACCTTACCAACCCAACAGGCCCAAGCGTATAGTGAGGGTGTGCTCGGAATGTCTGGCAGAGGACCCTGTCAGAGAGGTCTTTAACTCCCACCTCCAGAGGAACTTTTTCTCCAGA
>VUQH01083060.1:0-13466 GCA_015106775.1 Etroplus canarensis
CTGCTATGATGTATGGTTTGGAGACGGTGGCACTGACATAAAGACAGGAGGTGGAGCTGGAGGTGGCAGAACTGAAGATGTTGAGATTTTCCCTGGGAGTTACCAGGATGGACAGGATTAGAATTGAGTGCATCAGAGGGACAGCTCATGTTGAGAAGTTGGAGACAAAGTCAGAGAGGCAAGGCTGAGATGGTTTGGACATGTTCAGAGGAGGAATAGTGGATATATTGGACAAAAGATACTGAGGATGGAGCTGCCAGGAAAGAGGAGAAGAGGAAGACCAAAGAGAAGATTCATGGATGTAGTGAAGGAGGACGTGCAGAGGGTTGGTGCGAGGGAAGAGGATGCAAGGGATAGGGTGAGATGGAGGCAGATGATCCGCTGTGGCGACCCCTAACGGGAGCAGCCAAAAGAAGAAGAAGTTCACATATGGCTTCTTCTGTGCATGATAGAGCTTTAACCTGCATTTGTGGATGGCGTGGTGAGTTGTGTTCACAGAGATTGATTTATGGAAGTGTTCCTGAGCCCATGCAGTGATTTCCATGACAGAATCATTCCTGTTAGCAATGCAATGCTGTCTGAGGGCCTGAAGATCACCAGCGTCCAATATGGGTTTTTGGCCGTGTCCCTTTCGTCTCCAAATTGTTGGAATCTTTTGATGATATGTTCTGTAGATGATGGAATATTCAAAGTCTTTACAGTTTTACTTTGAGAAACATTATTCTGAAATTGCTCCACAATTTGTGGATACAGTTTCTAACAGATTGCTGAATCTCTGTCCATTTTTACTTCTGAGAAACTGCCTTTCTAAGGTGCTCTTTATACCTAATCACATTACTGGCCTGTTGCCAATTAACTTAATTAGTCGCAACATGTTTCTCCAGCTGTTTTTTTTTTAGTTCTTCTTGCTTTTTTAGTCTTTTGTTGCCCTTTTCGCAACCTTTTAGAGATGTGTTGCTGCCATGAAATTTAAGTTGGGCCAGTTTTTTTCATAAAATAATAAAATGTCTCACTTCCAAGATTCAATATGTTCTTTATTATCTTTTTTGAATAATATATTGGTTAATGGTGTTTAATTTATATTTTACACAGTGTCTCAACCTTTTTGGAACTGGGGCTGTATTGTACTTAGAATTTTTTAAAGATTTTTTAAAAGATATTTTGGTCTCTTATTCTTAGTCTTGTCTGTGTCTGTCTTCCAGGAGCTGATGACTGTGTTCCAGCTGCTGCATTGGAATGGAAGCCTCAAAGCTATGAGAGAACGACAGTGTTCCCGACAGGTACTGAAAGACATTATACCCCGTCACAGATGCTGTCAGTTATCTGAGTACAGTAACATTTTTTGGCTATATCTAGCTCTTTTTGAAATCAACAAATTTCACGCTGATCAGCCACAAAATTAAAACCACTGAAGGGTGAGGTGTAAATCACTGATCATAGTTACAATGCAATGTCCTGCAAGGAACACCCTCCCAAAGACTGTTGCTGACCAAGTATAAACTGACAGCCCTGCTAGCAGGACATTGCTCCTCACCATTATACAAAAACTGCTCAGGAACAGCTTGAAGAACTCAATGAAGAGTCCAAATCCCTCATCCCAGTCCAATCAAGGAGTCACGGCATCCAACCAGAGCAAACCTGATTCTGTCCAGGCTCCACCTGACAATCCACATTACCAAAAGGATTCACAGTTAATGTCCCTGTGCCAGACAACAAAGCACACCCCCAGAGGTTCTCCATCCATGCCCAGATGGGCCACAGCTGTTTTGGTGACAAACACAAAATTTGACAGGTGGTTTAATGTTGTGGCTGATGATTGTCTATATGGTCTTTTTCTACATGACAGGGCTGCTCTAGATACATTTCTAATTATTATAGTTATCTAGTTATTCTTCTCACCATGAAGTAAAGCAGTGTTCCAGCACAAAGGTTAGCTGAAAAAAAGAAACAACGAAGAGGCTCTGTATAAACAAGAACATGCCATCTAAAAGATTTATTTTAGTTAGTTCTTTAAGATTTATGTAATCAGAAAGTATCACAAGGACAAGACTTTCTTTTAAATGAGGCCTGAAAACAAATTATGCATGTAAAAGATCACAAAAGGACAGTTTCAGCCACACTAAGCAGTCATCACAAATCACAGATAACAGAATTAAGAGATTACTAGCTTTTAGAAGGAGACACATTATTTCTATTTAGAGCTCCATATTGGTGCCCTTACTCTATTTAGAGTAGCTTTGCATGATTCAAATTTCAAAATAATCCTTATTTATCTCAATATGGGCTTTTGTGCTGTCCCTCACTTCATCTTCTGGAATAAACAGTTATAGCAGGTTTAAGGTCACCCTCCTTAATAATGCAACTTTATGGGATGCCAAGTCAAGTTTATTTATGTAGCACTTTTAAGCACAACAAATGTTGACCAAAATGCTGCACAGCAATTAAAAAACAATTAGGGAAAAAGCAAATAGAGAACATGATTTAAACCATTTTAAATAGTTAAAAATAACTACCAGTGCTGTTCACGGAAAAACAGTAATAAATAAAATCTAAATTGAAAAGGCTAAAGTGAAGAATTAAGTTTTAATTTGAGATTTGAAAACTGTTAGTATGGCAGACAACCTGATCTAGAGGGGTTGGCTCTTCCAGAGTTTCAGGGCTGGAGCTGTAAAGAACCAATTGGCTATAAAAGCCATGCTGGTGCTTGGAACTACTAACAGCTGCCAGTCAGCTGATCTAAGCATTTGACATGGGGTATAAAACTGTAACATACCATTTAAAGACAAACCTTTTGAATGGTGCCCTTGATGCAAACAGTTGAAGTGGTTGCATTAAAGGGAGGAGCTGTGCAGTCAGAGCTTTGTGCCTGATATGACCATATTAAGAATTTCTTTGCATTTTTAGCTGCAGTTCAGTTTAGTTGCTCTTTGTGACATTATACAGAGCAAAAAACAGAAAAAACCTGCCTGAAGCAGACCATTTAGAGAAATCCAAGCCTTTGGATTGCATTGCGGATGTTTGTATTTATTTCACTATTTATTTAAAACTAGGCAGTATTTAATATGAACTTCCAGCATTGTTTGTAATGCAAAATATGTTCCCTTCTTTAAAGATATCAGTGATCCATTTCTCAGAGAAACCAGTGTTTATAACTTCACTTTATTTTACATTTCATTCTTGGATCTGACATAATAAATGTTTGTTTGCTAGACGGTTTATCCTCTTGACAGAGAGAAATACCACTTCTAAAGCCATGGATAAAGATTTTGTTGGCGCAAAATATTGTGAACACTGAATACTGTGTTACACTATCAAACACATAGTAATGCCTCTTCATGACTTTATGACTGAACTTGCAGGAGGTGCTGGCTCACTACTCCCATCGGGCTCTGGATGATGACATGCGCACCCAGATGGCTGCCGACTGGGTGAACCGAGAGCAGAGCATAGCGGGCACCATTGCACAAGAGCTGGCCTCAACAGAGCGAGAACTAGAGGACGCCAGGCTGGCGGGCAGAGAACTGCGTTTTTACAAAGAGAAGAAAGACATCCTGATGTTAGCTGTGGGTCAGCTCAGTACAGCCAACACCGCCACTCTGCCCTCACACTAAACCTGCCGTCCACTGTGGAAACATGCCTTCACACTCCGTAGGATTCCTGGTAACAGTGTTGATCACTTCATAGGTGACTTGTCAGAACTTTTAGGTTTTGTTTTGTTTTAAGGACCAGGTAATCAAGCCTTGACTTACAGTATGCACATCTGTCCATAAAACAAATGCTACCCGCTATAGCCGTTACCTCTTTGTGCCTAGTAATTACAGGATAACAGTGCTTTCTTCTAGACGCCTGTAAAAGTGCTTGGCATTTTACCTGACTGGGATTTACATGATTTATTTTTTAAATTTCATACTGTACTTACTCAAAGTAGACCTACAGAGACAAAGCCTTCTTTTGATCAGTGAATGTACGGGACATAATATGACCCATCAGACCAAGTGCTCACGAGGTATAGATCATGTGTTTCTTCTAGGCTTTGGATTTGTTTTCTTGCTCATAGCATTTGTGATGATAAAACGCCAAATTGTATGACTTAAGCAAGAACCCTGTTTCTGTTCACAAATCAAACAGAGAAACCCACAGCAAAAATTGACAACGAAGGGGATAAAAGATCCCGTCTAATATTACTACATCGCATCAAGTTTTCTGTAATGGGTGTGCAACCTTGTTCTATAGGTTTTAATGGGAAAGCACTCTCACTACTGCATTGGGTACACCTATTCAGCTGCCTTTTAATGCAAATATCGAATCAATCATGTAGCAGAAACTTAATGCATTTAGACATGTTGACATGATCAAGACGACTTGCTGAAGTTCAAAGCGAGCATCAGAATCGGGGAGAAAGGTGATTTAAAAGTCTTCGAACATGATATGATTTTTGGTGCTTGACAGGCTGCCTGCTATTTCAGAAACTGCTGATTACTAGGGTTTTCCCACACAACCATCTCTAAGGTTTATAGAGAATGGTCTGAAAATGAGAAATTATTCAGTGAGCGGCAGTTATCTGGACAAAACTGCCTTGTTGTCACCAGAGGTCAGAGGAGAATGGCCACATTGCTTCGAGCTGATAGGAATGCAACAGTAACTAAAATAACCACTTGTTACAACTGAAGTATGCAAAAGAGCATCTCTGAATGCAGATGGGCTAGAGCAGCACAAGACCATTGGGCAATAGAAGATTGGAGAAACATTGTCTGGTCTGATGAGTCTTGATCTGTCCTTCAGCATTCAAACTGTAGAGTCAAAATTTGGCGTAAACAATATCAAAGAATGAATGAGTGCAGTGTATCCATCTTCTTATGGCTGCTTCCATCAGGATAGCATGCCATGTAATAAAGCTCAAATCATCTCAAAATGGTTTCTTGAACATATCAATGAGTTCACTGTGTTCAATAGATCTCCACAGCCATCAGATCTCAATCCAACAGAGCAACTTTGCGATGTAGTAGAACAGGAGATTTGCAGCCTACAAATCTGCAGCAACTGTGTGATGCTATCATGTCAGTATGGCCCAAAATCTCTGAGGAACGTTTGCAGCACCTTGTAGAATTTATGCCACAAAGAACTAAGGCAGTTCTGAAGGGAAGAGGGGATCCTACCTGGTACTAGTAAGGTGTACCTAAAAAAGTGGGTGGTGAGTGTACTTTAAGCATCCTGAAATATTATTATAATTCCGGCAAGTACTGAAACATACCCATTGGCTCATGTAATAATAATTTGTGGGTTCTTTGCAAAAAACAAAAACGGTGATCTGATAATTGAAGCTCTGACAGCAGCTCAGGTTTTAGATAAATCAGCTATTAAACCATCATTACGTACTTTTCTTTTTGTTTGTGAAAACTTTTGGCTGTTTTAGTCTTCGTTGTTTGCTTGATGACAATGACGCTAGCCGAATGTATATTTTTTATGTGCTATCAACTAAAGGACCTGCAAAACAACACAACTTAAACTATAAATTTACTCTTGTGATGCACATTGTGTTTGTCAGCTAGAGGAGTCGGTGTTTGTTCAGACTTAAATGTAGGTCAGGGTCTCAGCAGCTAAAATATGGAGGTTAGAAAATGAGTTTGGCTTTTTAAAGCTGAACCATCAGCTGTGAGTCATTGTAGTCAAAACTGTGCCAGCTTCTGTGGTTTATAGCTTCTTTTGAGATACGAGAAGCAGAAATTTGGTTTTGGCAGTGTTGTTATGTCTACAAGCCCAAAAAAATGTAATGTAACAAGCATTTACCACTTTTTTTACCGTAGATGTGATATCTTTATTTTTTTCCGTCTTTCTAATATGCATTTAATACATCATAGGGATAAAAGCATTTTAACAAGGAGCATTAAAAAGACTCTGTATAACAAGCGTTTAATTGAAGCTGTGGCTTCATTTGGAAGTAATTGAAGTCAAACAGCAGGAGGGCTCATTCTTGCAGCTGAAAGCTGGAATGTTAGCAGCAGAAACTGATTACACAAAATTTAAAGAGATGACAAATAGAAGAAATATAAGAAGAGGGGATGGAGTACAAGCAGTCCAGTTTTCTTTGGATTCCTCATACCTTTAGGAAATTGGTGGCCTGCATTTAACATTAAAAATGACATACTACTTACTGTTACAGTTACAGTATTTTAAAGGAATAGTTCAACATTTGGAGGAAATTTACTTGGTTAGCTAAACTGACATCACATACATGGCTTTCTGGCAGATATGAAGCTAAAGCCTGCAACCTTAGCTTAGCTTAGCATAAAGACCGAAAACAGATGGAAACAAGTGCCCACACTCAGTCCAAAGGTAACAAAAGGTAACTGATATATTATGTCTTGTTTATTTAATATTTACGAAAACAGAAGTGTAAAAGTGACGTTTTACAGCTGTGTGAAGGATAACGAACTACATCTTGGTCTAAATCGCAGACTGTATATAAAAGATGGATGTAGCTTCTGTTTCTGAAAAGTGAAGGCAGTGCATAAGTGCCTTAAACTTTCATTCTTTCTAACTGTTAGCGAAGGAAACTGCTCTCTTTGCGAAGTAGAAAATTATATGAAAATACAGTGCCACTTCTTACTGAAATTTTTTGTATGCGTTTACGGACTCATTTGCTGGTTTCAGTCCTTTTTAACACAACATGATGTTTATTCTGTAAGTTATGATCTCATGTTGAATGTGACACATGATAAAACAGGGTATGATCTAGAGTGTGACTACTTTGTAATTGACTAGATGCAACCGTATAAGAGTGCAGTGTCCCTCAGTTTCCACCACTCGTTTGTCATGTCAAGTCTCAAAAACCAAAATGATGACGAACCAAAATGCCAAACTTGAGATTTTCCAGAACTCCTCTAAATGACTTCCTTGGCTTTCTGGAAGTCATCAGGACATCGATGGCTTTAAATTTTCGGAAAGTAAATTAACAGAAAACAGAAATCATATTGTGTGGAACCCCTTGCCTCCATGACCTCGGCCCTTTGAGTTCCATAAAACCCTTTGCTTTTTAACTTAATAAAAAAATAAATGCTGTTGTTAAAACTAGCATTTTCAACATTGGGTACTTGTGAAGCTGAAGCCATTGCTCTGCTTTAGTGATTTTGAAAAGGTCATCCACAACGTTCCCTCTAAGCTGCGCGCTTGCATGCGCGCTGTAAAGATTTGCTGCACGCATGTGCTCTGCATAGATTTCCTTCGTGCATGTGCACTGCATAGATTTCCTTCGTGCATGTGCACTGCATAGACTTGCTGTGCACATGTGCGCGGCATAGATTTGCTGTGCACATGTGCGCGGCATAGATTTGCTGTGCGCGGAAGACATGGGAGCAGTGCGCGACTGCACAAGTGCGCAGCTTAAAGGGAACGTTGGTCATCCATGCCTTAATTTTATCTTGGCTTGACCATTGTAGTAATCTTTACTCAGGTGTCAGTCTGTTGTTGCTTGGTTGACTGCAGCTGGTCAAAAATACTGCAGCTCAGCTCTTAACTGGCATACACAAGTGAGACCACACATCACTTACAGAGGCTTCCTTACACTGGATACCCATCAGTTTTAGAATTGATTTTAAGATTTTTTTAAGTCACTGCTGAGCAGGTGCTTCTAGCTGTCCTGAGGTTCAGATTAAATCATAGAGCAGATTGGGCCTTTGCAGTTGCTGCTTCTAGAACAAACTGCTTCTTCACATCGGGATCGCCCCGACATTAGACAATTTTAAAATTTTTAATTTTTGGTGCAGACACAAGCCCCTCTCACCACGGAGGTTTGCATCAGGAAGGGCATCTGGTATAAAACCTTGCCAAATTACCAATGCAGATTAATCTGCTGTGGCGACCCCTTGGTGGAGAATACAAGGGAGCAGCCAAAAGGTACATTTGTCTTTTAAGCCAGACTGATTTCTAATTATCTTTTAGCTATGATATTTTATTCACGTCCTTTACTCTGTTTTCTTTTTTTTTTTTTAATCTACTCTGTTATGTTTTTCCTACTTTTCTCTATAATGCTTTGGTCAACAGCTCTTGTTTTTAAATGTGCTTATTATTAAACTTGACTTCCAATCAGGAGCTCCGAAACCAGCTGGTGCCTGCATCCATCATTTAGATACAGTCTATTTAAACTAGTAACTTAATGGAGTGGTGATGCTGGTTAGTATCTGCAGTACATTCAGAGGGGTATCAACCTTTTATTCATGTCAAATTATGAAATGGTTCCCTTCATAGGTTACAGGCCATTGTATTATGAAGGATATATTTAAAATTACCACCTTTGGTATAAATTTATAAACATATACTTTTTTAAAAACCTTTTTTAAAGTTAAAAATCTGCATTGTATCTCTGTTTACTTGTCTTTGTGATTGTGTGTGTTGAATTTTATATTTGGAACTAAACAGCTTCCCAGAATTTCATCTGCAGAAACACTTTAATGTGATTGCATCATCCCATGAACCAGTTAATGAAAACAAAATGTGATTAATGAGAAAAACATGACTGGGGTTTAAATTAACTGCTTAACAGGAAAGAGGCCAGGGATCCTGAATTGTGTGTTTTTCATTTATTTTTTAATTTAGATGCTCAATATGTGGGAATTTTTTTAGCCACAAGCCTTTAATCTCAAAGCTCCCTTCTGATAAATGCCTTTGACCTTTCTTTGTTATCATTATAATGGAAGACTTTTTAAACAGTATGCTTCTTTTTGCTATCCATTTGATAAAGAAAGCAATTTTGCCTGTTCATGCTTTTGTTTTGATGCATGATGTGTTGATTAAGTTCTGTTTTTATATGTTTCATCTTCTATACAGTATTGTTTTATGAGTGTTTCTCGAGGCCCTTGCTGTTTGTATTTTCTATGAACATTTTGTATTCCATGTTTATACTTTTAGTAGATTTATATGTATATGTAATAAATTTGCTGTTACAAATGTTATTACTTTGTTATGTCATATGTTTTCATCATTTACAAACTTAGCTGAATATTCAGGCAACATACACAGTGGTAAAAGTTTAATTCCATAAAGCAGATAAACAGTTTTCCAAATGTTTATAATGGAATACAGTTTTGATTCACTTTACTTTTGAAAACTCAATACAGTATGGACAAAAGTATTGGGCTACATCTCTAAATCATTGATTTCAGGTGTTTCATTCTGTTTCATTGCCACAGGCTTATAAAATCAGGCAGCTAGCCATGCAGTTTGCCTTTATTAAAACTTGCAAAAGAATGGGTTATTCTAAAGGGCTCACTGAATTCAAGTGTGATACTGTATTGATACTAGGATGCAGCAAGACAAGTTTGTGAAATTTCTTCCTTCCTAGATATTCCATGGTCAACATTGCAAAGTGGGAGAGTTTAAGAACTACAGCAACTCAGCCACAAAGTGGCAGACCATGTAAAATTACAGCGCTTGGTTGCCGAATACTGAGACACACAATGCATATGTCACTTATGCTCTGCTGACTCAATAAGTGCAGAGTTCTAAACATCAAATGGTATTAACATCAGCACAAAAACTGTGCACTTAATGGCATGGATTTCCATGGCCAAGCAGCTGCACACAAGTTTTACATTACCAAGCACAATACCAAGGACTGGGTGGAGTGGTGTGAAACACACTGCCACTTAACTCTGGTACATTTTCTGTGGAAATGTGTTCTGTGGAGTGATGAACCATTCTTCTATATCTGATATATCTGTCTGATTGATGGATCTGCCTGATTGCATTGTGCCAACTGTAAAGTTTGGTGGAGGTGGGATAAGGTTATGGGGTTGTTTTTCTGGAGTTGGCCTGGGCCCCTTAATTCCAGTAAAGGAAGGTTTTAATGCTTTGGTTTACCAAGATGTTTTGGACAATTTCATGCCTCAGACTTTGTAGAAACAGCTCGGGGAAGACCCTTTTCTGTTCCAGCATGAATGCCCCAGTGCACGAAGCACTATTTATAAAAGACTTGACTGGCCTGCACAGAGTCCTGACCTCAACCCCATGGAACACCTTTGAGATGAACTAAAACTGAGATTCCAAGCAAGGTCTTTTATCCAACATCAGTGCCTGACCTTATAAATGCTTTTCTGGAGTGGAAGCTGTTATGGCTGCAAAGAGGGAACCAACCATTTCAGTGGCTATGGATATAGAATGAGTTGCCATAAAATTACTCCAGTAGGTGCGATGTGTAGGTGGCCCGAAACATTTGTCCACACAGTGGTTGTTGCTGCTGTTAAAATGGTGGATGGTCATACTGAACATGGTGTAGCTATTTTAAGCATTTACCCACAGTATTGGCAGATAATTTCAACTGCTAGCCATACTTTTAGCTAATAAGTCTATCACCCAATCCTTATGTAGCAGAGGAGAGGGGCGAATTTATTAGCAATCACCAACTGCTGGTCTTATGAAAAGTTTTAATCAAACACCCAACCCTAGTCAGGGCTAGTTTTTAGTTAATTAAATATAACATTTATGAAGTGTTGATTTTGTGTTTTGTCAATAATTCACCAATTTAAGATATTACAATCTGGACACTGACATCCTCTTGAGCTTGGTGATATTTTATGGAATAAAACAATAAACTGAGTGAATTAAAATGTAAGTATGTGTGTCATTCTTACAGTTGTGTCCACTGCTGTGACTGCAGGAGCTGGAACGTGTTTTGACGTAGACTCCCGTGCTTTGAACACCACACAACCTTGGGGTCCCAAAGTGATGATGACTGACCCGCAGCCTCGCTTCAGCAGCTCCTGACCGGCCTGATGTGCCTCCTCCACATTGGCTACTGAGGAACCGGTGAGCAGCTCTGCCTGTAAGGGGAAAACAAAGCAAAACAGCATGAGATGACACTGCTGCTTCAGCATTTTCTTCTAAATAAGCCTTTTTCTTTTCTTTGTCAGGGAGCCAAGCTAATCAGAGGTTAGGAATTAAAATTAAAGATAGAGTAAAACCAACACTGGGGTGGGATACTGGGAACTGCATTATGGAAATTCCCCATGGCTTAAACCCAGTACCACAGACTGTGTGGTTATCAAAGCTTCATTTTCTGCCTTTTTATAAAGAAAATGTTTGTTTTGTTCGTTTAATGAACACAATTATCACAACAATTTATGTCCAAGGATCTGTAATTAGTAGCCTATTCTTACTTGCTATAGCTAACTGCTCTGTGTTAACAGTACTGGTATGAGTCAGCTGTTAATTACACACTGACTGTGGTCAGACAGACTCACAAAACACATTCAGTCTGTTAAGGATTTGCTGGATCCGTCAGCAGTCTGCAGGCCAAACATTTTCAAAGAGTAGATGCTCTGACTATGCTGCTTCATCTGGCTCCAAAATGACTAAACAGTGACAGAGCAGGACTCGACAGCTGATGTTTGAGAAACATCAAGGAAACTCAGAACCGCAGCAGATCTTTCCAAATGAGTTACAGCACTTCGCTTGAGAGAGTAAAACGTACAGGTGCAGTATTTTTCCTGTAATGTGTATGGCATAATTTTTTTTTTAAAATGATGGTTTTCTTGAGTTTCCTGGGTTCCTCTAACGGCCTGTGGACTGATTCATATATAAAGAATGCCTCACAAGTTTTCCAAAAAAATTGAAAGATGAGCTTTAGAGTACCTTGCCCTGCAACCTAATGTTGGCTTGATTTTATCTACAATTAAATTACGTAACTGCACAAGGTAAAGGTGTATAACAAGCAAGCCAATCTTGCAATCATTACACACTATAAAATTAGGTTTTTTTCTTTAATTTTGCCTCTAGCCACCACCACAGTGGATTTTAAATCAAACAGTCAAAACGTGAGTGTGACTTTCAGCTTTATTTCAAGGAGTTTGACAAAACCATTGCTTTGACTGTTTTGGAATCACAGCCTATTTTATACTTAGTCCTCCATTTTTAGAGGCTTAAAAGTAATAGGACAAGCAGTTTCGTGGGCAGGTGAGGCCTGTTCCCTTGTTATTCTATGAGAAACTAAGCAGAGCTGGAGTTGATTCTAAGTGTTGAACTCGAATTTGGTAGCTGTTCACTGCAAGTCTCAAAATGTGGTCCAAGGAGATGTGATGAAAGTGAAGAGGGTCTATTATTGGGCTGAGAAACCAAAATAAACCTATCAGAGAGACAGCCAAAACTTTAGGAGTGGCCGAAACAACAATCTCGAACATTCTTAAAAAGAAGGAATGCATTGGCCACTTTAGCAGCACCACAGGGCCCAGAAAACCATGGAAGGCCAACTAAAGTGGATGATTGCAGAAATCTTTACTCGGTTAAGAAAAACCCTTGACAACATTTAGCCAAGACAAGAACACTCTCAAGGAGCTAGGTGTGTTATTGTCAGGAGACGCCTTCATGAATGTATATACAGAGGGTTTACAACAAGGTCCAAACCACTGGTTACACTCATAAACAGGAAGGACAGATTTTGATTTTGCCAGAAAGAGCCTGAACAGTTCTGGAAAACAACAGATGAAACCATCAACTTGTACCAGAATGATGGGAAGAGAAAAAGTATGGAGAAGGAAAGGAACAGCTCATGATTCAAAGCATAACACATCATCTGTCAAACATGGTGGAGGCACTGTTATGGCATTCGCATGTATGGCTGCCAATCCAACCATATCCCTGGTGTTTAATGATGATGTGACTGACAGAAGTAGCAGGAAGATTTGTAAAGTGTACAGGGCTATACTCATAGTGCAAATAGATAATGACCCAAAGTATATAGAAAAAAGCAATTCAAGAGGTTCTCAAGGCAAAGAAATGGGATATTCTTCAATTACCAAGTCAGTCATCTGATCTCAACCCAACAGGGCAGCTTTTCATTTACTGAAGACAAAACAGAAGGCAGAGACACCCACAAATAAAAAGCAACTCAAGGTGGCTGCAGTAAAGAAATGAAACAGAATTTGGTGACAGCCACTTTCAGTTGGTGGCAAGTGGAAAATGAAAGTGGCTGCAGTAAAGGCCTGGCAGACCATCCCAAGGGAGGAAACACAGCATCTGGTGATGTCCATGGGTTCTAGAATTCAGGCAGTCATTGACTGCAAATGTTTTTTTAATCCAACTATTAAAAACAATTCTTATAGTCAAAATTATGTTAGTTTGTCCCATTACTTTGGAGCGTTTGAACTATGTATAAAAATTCACAGTCATGTAGCAATCAGTAGTTCTATTGTTAAACCCCTTGAATTAAAGCTAAAAGTGTGCACTTCAATCACATTTTGACTGTTTTTTTTTGTTGCCAATATGTTTGTCTTTTTCAAAATGTTTTCACAAACACATAACATATACACATATTACACACACAAACTGCATACCCTTGCATCATTTTTCAACTTGAATAAACGTAATGAAATTGGATTTTTCTTTCCCCCTCCTTTTCTTGAACCTTTCTTGTCTTTGTCTTTCCCTTTCCTATCCTTCGGTCATGTCTGTTCCGATTGCAATAACTTAAAAGTATT
>VUQH01083061.1:0-32493 GCA_015106775.1 Etroplus canarensis
CTGGCCGTTTTGGAAATTATGTTTTAAAGGTGGGTCTCAAATACATCAGCCTGACTGCTGTATGGATAACCACTGTTCTGTTCGATGGAGACTGGTACTTTTGCCTGATGACGAACCTTAATTCGACTCAGACTGGAATTCCTTGCCAAAAAAACCTTACCTATCAGGAGCAACGCCTTAGAGACAAGTACATGACTGAATCTCTTGTAAGTATCAATCTAAAACAAATCTAAATTAAACTAACATAATTTCAGAAATAAGCTTGTTTGTGTAAAAACAGGTTTTAAAATAATATTGTTTAATGCAACACGGATAAAATCCGTGTCCAATATATGTAATTAAACTCACTGACTATGCTGAATACCTGACATGAATGCTCAATACTATCTATCTATCTAGTTAAAGTGGATGTTTTTTCTTTGCAGGACTATGGCCTTTATGTCATCTGTGGTTTTCTGTTTTTCTGGAGCATCTATGAAATTCGAAGAGTTTATTTTAGATCAAGAGACCAAAGTTGTTGTCCTCCGTACTACAGTGTAGTTTTTGAAGATCTTCTAGCAGAGGAAGTCAGCAGCCATTTGAACAATCAGCTAAAAGAAATAGCAGCACAAAAAGCAAAAGCACTCTGTAAGCCCTACCTTCAAGCTATTCGGAACCAGGAACTGCTGGAACAAAATGAAACTGAAAACATCAGCAGCAGCATTTCTGATGTCTGGAAGAAAATCTCAGCCTCGGGGTTCTACTTGAAGGAAAATGAGACAAGAATATGTTTTGAAACACCAGAGTAATGGATGGAGCACAGTCAATCAAGACACACAAGTCTGCTGGATCAGGATAAACTGATTGAACTTATTAAGAATGTGTTTGGCTAAAACGATCTCTTGATTCCATATGCTAAATTGTAAAAAGTTTTGTGATATGTTTCCTTTATTCAGTTACCATCTGTTAATCTAGAATAATTGTTCAAACATATAATATATTTATTGTTTTTCTGTTCAGATAACCTACCCTGATTGAGGAAGACTCACTTTTGTGTTCATCCTCACATACTTGCTCTCCTTAACACCAACACCTCTTCATCTCCTCTGTTCCCTTCATCTACATGGACATTAAAGTCAGCTCTTGTCATGGCAAAAATCTTATTGTTCATAATTAAACACTTAACTAGACTCTGGAGACCAGTCAGTTATCTATTACATATGCATAATAGAGAACCATTTACAGCACAACACTCAGAATTGTCCAGGAAAGAGCTCTGACCCTTTGTTCACACACATCTTTCATTGACCTTGCAGAAAAGGGTGCGGAGTTGTTACCACGTGATGCAACCTTAAACATTCCTGTACTATGGGCCCCATCTGGAGAGTCTCTGAGTCCAGCTGTAACAGGCTCC
The DNA here is from genome assembly GCA_015106775.1 of Etroplus canarensis. Taxonomy (NCBI): domain Eukaryota; kingdom Metazoa; phylum Chordata; class Actinopteri; order Cichliformes; family Cichlidae; genus Etroplus; species Etroplus canarensis. The sequence continues at coordinate 1,394 of VUQH01083061.1, forward strand.
CCCAAGGTGGGAGTCCTCTCACTTCCTACAGCCTAGCCAAAGACGCCTTCATCTGTGAGGGCCTTACCTTGAAAGATGTTTTTCTGTATCATCCCGTGCTATGCTCCTAATAGATAGTCACAGGTCACCCACTACACTGTACATTTCCACTAACCAATACACAGGAATATGAAGGTCATACTACACAGGATTATACATTTCAATTCATATATAAAATGATAAAAAAATATAAAATTCCATCACGCTCTAATCACCACCCTTTCTCCCCTGGGAATGCTCTCTACAACTTCACTCAACTTACTTTTAGAGGGGTATACTGCTGTCTGGCTGTTCTAAAAACTCTAAAACGCTAAGAGGACTGCAGTGAGAGTACTGTCAGGGACTAGAAAGAGATCATATTTCCCCTGTTTTGGCTTCTCTTCATTGGCTCCCTGTTAAATCCAGAATTGAATTTAAAATCCTTCTACTCACTTACAAAGTCTTAAACAATCAGGCCCCATCCTATCTTAAAGACCTCATTATACCATATTTTCCCAATAGAGCACTTCACTCTCAGAGTGCAGACCTACTTCTGGTTCCTCAAGTTTCTAAAAGTAGAATGGGAGCCATAGCTTTCAGCTATCAGGCCCCTCTCCTGTGCAACCAGCTTCCAGTCTGTATTTGAGAGCCAGACAACCTCTCTACATTTAAAATTAGGCCTAAAGCTATCCTTTTTGGTAAAGCTTATAGTTAGGACTTAAATATGCTACAACTGGTTTAGGCTGCTGGGGGGTTTCTTATGATGTGCTGGGTATTTCTTCTCTACTCACCTCTTTCCACTCCCCATGTATTTATTTGCTACTGCTGCATGTAATTAAATGTCTTCCCTCTCCCCTCACCCTCAACCGGCCGAGGTAGATGGCTGCCCTTCCCTGAGCCTGGTTCTGCTGCAAGTCTCTTCCTGTTAAAAGGAAGGTTTTCCTTCCCACAGTCGCTGAGTGATTGCTCATAGGGGATCATCGGATTGTTGGGTTTTCTCTAATACTATAGGGTCTTTACCTTACAGTGTAAAGCACCTTGAGGTGACTTTTGTTGTGAATTGGTGCTATATAAAAAAATTGAATTGAACTAGTAACAGATCTATGGTTTATCATCAGAATACTTTATTAATCCCAGGGGGGAACTGTATCATTGACCATTAATCCATAAAATGTTTCCTTAAACAGTTTACAAAGATTTCATCACTGGAATATGGCACATACATACTCAAGTGCATTGCTTTGGTGCTCATTTGCAATGGTGCTGCAGTGACACCTGGTGGTCATATACAATTCGTGCTGAATTTGGGTCAAGTAAAAACCAGACTTCACTGAAAAACATCTCAACAGTATATTATTTATTAGTTTCTGTAACCAAACCAAGAGAATGTAAATAAGACCGTACATATTTTAATACAGCGATGAAACCCCTGTACAAGTACAACAAAAAAAAAAACCAAAACAAAAGTCATTACCCTCCCTCCCTCTGTAATCCTCGAAATCAAGGACTCTTCAGCTCGGGTAGATGTGAGGTCTCCTTCGCCACCTCAGGGTGCATACTACTGTACATTTCTGAAGGACCATCTTCACCGCAACCCCAAGATGAGAGCACTGTGGGTGGGGCAGCCAGCAGAGGTGAGGCAGAGACAGAAAACAGCACTGATTGCTCTCATCAGTAAAGACAACAAAAGAATAAGTGTCCTTCTGCCCAAACACTTCAGAATTTGAGGCTTCTCTTTTTTTAAACTTGTTCTCCATCCTGTTCCTGTTCCCTCTCGTCGCAAAGGTCAACACACACACACACACACACACACACACACACACACAAACGTTTTCTACAGTTTTAACAATCAGCTCACCGTATCTATTCCTGCTATACTCTAGCTAAGGGCACTAAAATCAGTCAATAGCAGCAGGTCTGGGTGCTTTACAGTGAAGTGTGTATATGTGTGTGTATTTGTATGATAGCAAGGATGGGTGTGAAAGCAGTGAAAGGGTGCGTGACAGTAGCTCCTTAACTGGAACAGCTGTAAGTAGTGCTCATACATCATCCATGTAAACCTGTAAGTCCACTCAAATCTCTGCAATCTTAAAAAGGCTGCGACATCTCTGCTCTGCTTTAACCTTTGGCTAAATATAAAGGAGAGTCCAGCTACATGCTCTCCCGTCTGTTTATGCCACACACACACACATACTCAACACACCCACCCCACACATCAGTAAATCTCAGGCAAGGAGATGAGAGCAGAAGGCAGGAGCAAAGGCTCACAGGCAGACGAATCATTAAATCAATGAATTATTAAAGTCAATCAAATGCTGCAATTTTCACATTTCAATTCTGGTAAAACAAAAAAACAAACAAATGACAACAGATTTTAAGAATTCATGTCTCCGTGCAGTAACTGGTTCAAACCGTTGAATGAGAGTGCACGTGCACAGATCTCTGGATTAGTCATAATGGGAGATTGGGCAACAAAAAGTGTGCTTCACTAAATTATCTCTCCTTAAGATTGTTTTGACTACAAAAACAAATCAGATTTCATTCTTTCATTAACAAAAGAAAGGTATTTCCTATAATATGTGTGACCCTATTTGGGGGAAAAATTAAAAATGAACAGAAATGAAGAACTATAAAAATGACAAACTCAGCAGCAAATTTCAAATTTCTCTCTCCTGTTATCTACCATCACAGTAGATTTCTATGGAACAACTTGTGCAGCAACTTCACCGGCATCTAAATATGATGGAAGAATCCAACTCAAATGCCCCTACCTACAGTGGGACAAGACAGGGGAAGAAAGAAGAGGAAAAGGATTTTGTTTACACTCCCAAAGGCCTACTGTCAGTAACAGCTACCATCTGTTTCTCTACCCAATTCATCCTCCTCTCCCACGCTGTCCTCTGGGCTGATATGAGGCGGTGGCTGAGTGAATGGGGCTAGATTCTCTCTTCCTCTCCTTCATCCTTTCTTTTAACCATCTGAAGCAGGTTAGAAGTGCTTTACTTGCCCTCTTCTGGTTTAATGGCCTGCGGCTTTATGGGGCCAGTCCGTATGGGCTTGGCCGTGGACACAGGGGGCTTGTCAGAATCTGGGCGCTCGCCCCCTGCCTGGTGGTTTGGAGCAGAGGTGTCCAGTGGGGGTTTTCCTCCTTGATCAAGACGAGATGCTTTGCTGACTTGTGGGGCCTTTAGCTGTTGCTGCTGCTGCTGCTGCTGTTCTGAGAAGAACTTGTGAGTGGACTGGAGCACCTCAGCCCGCTGCTTTGCCTAAAGGAAAATAATCCAACCCACAGATCCATTAGACTCCACCATTTTCTCCAACAAATAGAGAATCAGCAGATACAAGAATACCAAACACACCTTTAGGTCCTGTTCAGCCTTCAAAGCCGCCTGTGTCCCTCTGGGTGTGAGGGAAGAACCAGGGGGTCCTCGGGGAGGGTGCTGACTGTGTTGTGGTCTGGGGTGAGGCATCAGTCCACCACTCACATTGGGTGACATTGGAGGCCCCATGGGAGAGCGCTGGACACCTCCAGCAAAAGAGTTAGCATGAGGAGGGCGAACCAGAGGAGAGACAATGCTGGGCTGAGACAGAATCTGAAAGAGGAACAAAAAAAGAGGAAAATAAATCACTTGATCATTTGGAACTTATATTAAAAAAAGGTGCTTTCAATAAAAGTGACAAAAATACAGCAAGATTATCACCTGTGGGTTGAACTGTCCAGGGAAGTGCTGTGTCATTCTCATGCCTGCAGAACTGGGCTGAAACTGCTTTTGGTACAGCATGCTGTTCATCTTGCTGGACTGGCTGCTAGGCGAGGTGGAGCTAGCTCTACAGGGAGAAGAAAAGGAAACATTAAAATCAGATGTATAAAAGTGCATCAAAATTACACAAAACCCATATTAATAAAATGTTAGCCACTGCTGAGCCTATTGTTCTATAGGAGCCAATGATTTAGCGATGTGAACAGTTTCTGTAAGTAGGTTATAATACAGGAGATCCAAGTTACTGCTTTCTGGATGCATTGACTGCCTATTAATGGAAGTTCTTCCACATTCAAGCAGAGGTTCCTAGGACAGAGGATGCTTGCTATAAAGATTGTGAAGCATCTAAAAACATCTAAAAAATTTTTTTTGATTCTATTACACTTTGTTGTCTTCAGCAGATAAGGCTTTAAATATGGATATTGCCACACATCTTCAACCCAGCAATGAAGTATAATTATATAATTGTCACAATTTCAAGGTGGGCAAAATTGTCACTGACTCATTAGCTGACCAATCATGAAATATGGTTGCAATCTCCTCTTGTCATCTGCCACTATGTTAGTAACTCTTTACACATTGCAAACTTAGGTCTGTAACATCAGGACAGGGCAAATGGCACTAGCTTGCAAGATGTAGCTCCTTTGTGTTGTGGTAGGACTGCTGGCATCCAGATATACTTTTATGCTTTTACCTGTAAGGACTGGAGGTGGGTGTAGTGCTTCTGGCGCTGACAGGTGGAGTCCCAGGCTTCACATCCATCCCACTGCCAAATAGTTTTAGATCCATATCCATCTGCAACATTAAAAAAAAAAAAAGCTGTTGAACCTCCTGTAAAAGCCTTCCTGTTAATTAAAACAGTCAAACACAGACAAGTCAGTACCTTGCTGGTAGGAGGCTGCATCATGTTGTGGTTGGGGCCCATGATGCCTCGGTACGCCTGAGAGACGGGGGGCTGTCGGTTTATGTTAGGGGGCTGGGCTTGGGGAGGAGTGGGAGGTAGTGCCAAGAGAGGCTGGCCTCCACCTGAACCAAAGTTTGGCAGGGACAACTGGGAACCAGGCAAAGGGACAGTCACCTAAGAAGAAATTAGGACACAAGGGTTAAAAATTCCTCACGTGAGTGTGCAGATGGAAATTAAAAACAAAAGCAGCTCTGAAGAGGCTCATGAACATTAAAGGGCTTGTGTCAACAATGCAGGTTACCTGTTGCATTGCAGAACTGGGCGACTGAGTGTTGCTATAGTAGCTACTCTGACCATGCTGTTGCACCTGTCCTGAGTACATATTTGAATGCTGATTCATTCCCTGTCGAGCCTGAACCAAACACATAAATGTCACATAAAACATGTACATATACAAAATTAGCCAAATTCACTGTCTTTAAAATAAAGAGACTCAACTTCCAAAAATGACAGAAATAATGTGTTTTTACATTGAGCAGTCTTGTTACCTGCAGCAGGTGTGTATCAATGAGCTGAGACCCGCCCATGCCAGAGGGTTGGTTCAGCTGTGGCTCAAAAAGAATGGGAATGTGCTGGGTGGAGGAGGGCTGCTGATAAGCCAGATTGGACTGAGGCTTGCCCAGCTCAGGTGCCTGCACACCAGGATAGCTGTGGAGAGATGGTCCTGACAGCATCATTGAGGGCTGTGACAAACTGCTCTGCATGAATGCTTGCTGAGACCTGAGGGAAGATGAAACCAGAGGATAAGGTGACAGAAACAATGATGCCTCAAACTGGTAACTACATTTTTAACAGCTTGGGAACAGAACTGAACTGACAGCCTATGATGTGTTACCTGTAAGGCTGCAGTGAAGAGCTGAACAGGTCCTGAGGCTGAGAGACTGGAGGACCAGTGCCGAGTCCTAGCTGAGCCTGGTGCGTGTGTTGGTGCTGAGGCTGACCTTGCAGTGGAGCATAGATTGGGATTGGAATCTGCTGCACTGCAGTTGGCTATGAGGTGGAGAAAAACAGATGGTTTGGCCTTAAACAGTAAATATTCCTGCAATTTTGTTCTAAACTCTAAACTATGTTTTAATCTTACCTGAGAGAGGCCAGGCTGGAAGCCTTGCTGCTGTGCCAGGGAGGGAGGAGCCAAACGTGGGTGGGGGGTACTGAAGAGATGACTAGTGTCCATGTAGAAGGCTGGAATCTGAGCTGCAGAACCTGAACATATTAACCATCACTTATTAGTAACAGAAAACAGGTTCTTAAATGTATAACTGATAACAAAATAATGAAAAAAGGTAGGAAAGTTAATTAAATTTAAAAAAAGGAAGGGAAGATTTCCCTCACCTGCTGCAGACTGGGAGACATACACCTGTGGGGTCTGCTGCTGCTGGGGCAGGAGGGGAGGCACACAGCCGAGCTGAGAGAAGCTGCTGCTACTGCTGCTATTGCTGGAGGAGGACAGGCTTCCACCTTGCAGTTGCTGGGGCTTCACCTTACAGATGTTAGGGGGGTCAGAGGCTGTGGTGGTTTTGGTGCTGAGGGATGATGTAGTATAGGTGCCAGAACCTGCAAATGATCAAATGGTGAAGACAAGAAATCAAGATTTGTGCTGTTATGAACAAGGTGGCAAAAGAACAATTTCGCAAGGGGTAAATGATACACATGTTTTTACCTGACAAGGAGGTGCTGGGGGTAACAGAAGCCACAGGAATCTGTGGCATGGAGGCTGAAGAGAAGGAGGAGTATGAGGATGCGCAGGAGGTTATGGGGGAGGAGGAGGTGGTGACTGGAGAATTTTTCTCCAGACTTGGGGAGTTCTCCCATGCTTTACGTGCTGATTCCATCTATGGAGACACCATACATCAGAACCAGAATTCTTTATTAATCCCAGCGGGGAAATTGCTCTTATCAGAATCTGAATACTTTATTAGACTTTACATTACATAAGTTAAGTATAGCCAATGTCTGTCGAAGAAAATAATGTTCCTTAGACGGTGCACTGTACATCTGTATACCTTTAGTGTTAGGTCAACAGTAGCTGGAGAGACTGTACTCAGGCTAGAGCTCTGCTGCAGGGTCTCTCGACGAGGAAGGGGCAATGAGTGGGGTAGGGCCACCTAAGATAAATACATGAAACAGGAAAAGATGTGATCTCCTTAAATCAGAAATGGTGTGTAATATTTTATACTCATGTAAGGATATAAACTCACATTGGCCACTAAACTCTCCTCCATTTTGTTCCCTCCTGTAGGTACACTGTCAGCCAGTGAGGATGAGGGGGTGGTGTAGTCAGTGACAGACTCCTGAGGGGCAATAATTCAGCATGAACAAAATAATATTAAACTACAGTAGTAAAATTATATGTTACCAATCCTCTTGAAAAAAAGATTCAATTCATAAAAAAAAAGTTAAATAACAAATATGTTCACAATATTTCATCTTGTGGTAATTAAAATTTGAAAAGAAAAAACCTACAAACAGAATTTTAGAAAATAATATTTTGAATATTCTGTTCAGGGCTTTGTGTACCAGCAGCACAGTGGTCTAAAAATAGAGCCAAGGGACAAGCTCTGATCTGATACCAGGCTGTGGAAGTGGAGTGTTACTTTGGGAAAAGCTGCAGAAGGAGAGGTGGGGCAGACTGATTCAGGAAGTACTGTCAGGTAAGGTGATCAGCACACCAGCTGTTCATTTTCCAATTAACATCTCCCTTTTTCTGCAGTAGATGGGGGAGTGAGGCTCACTCACAACAGGGGTGCGTTTAATAAGCATAACATTAGCTGAGGCTGAGTATCGTGACTGAAACTTCTTTGAACGGCCTGTATGCAGAAAACGTAACCCAGCAGAAGGTAATGCTCTTGGGAGGTGGTGTGCCATGATCATTCAACATGGCAGATAAGGACAGGTAGCTTTTCAGTATAGCTTTTAAAGGCCTTTGCCAAGGCATATGTACTGAAATGGAAACAGCTGTGCCTGGACATTCATGTGGTATGCAATTTTATATCACATTAAGTATGTTCAGACCATACATTTGTCAGATTTCATCCTGACCCAAGAAAGCATGCTGGCAATTATAGGGTCATATTGCCCCCCTGATCTTGCTCTTTACCAGCTGCCATGTTGCACATTAACCCATAAGAACCCACTGTGACACATATGTAACAAACTATTTAAATGTACTACAATCATTAACATATTAAGTCCCTATGGAAAATTGGGTCCAAGTTCCTATGGTTTAAGGTTATGTAAACATTGTGTTGTTGTTCTTCCTGCTGCTCCCATTAGGGGTCGCCACAGGAAATCATGTGCCTCCATCTCACCCCATCTCTTGCATTATCTTCCCTCACACCAACCCTCTGCATGTCCTCCTTCACTACATCCATCAATCTTCTCTGTGGTCTTCCTCTTCTTCGCCTGCCTAGCAGCTCCAGCCTTAACATCCTTTGTCCAATATATCCACTAACCCTCCTCTGAACATGTCCAAACCATCTCAGCCTTGCCTCTGACTTTGTCTCCAAACTTCTCAACCTGAGCTGTCCCTCTGATGTACTCATTTCTAATCCTGTCCATCCTGGTCACTCCCAGGGAAAATCTCAACATCTTCAGTTCTGCCTCCTGTCCTTTTGTCAGTTCCACCGTCTCCAAACCATACATCATAGCAGGTCTCACTACTGTCTTGTAAACCTTCCCATTCACTTTTGCTGCAATCCTTCTGTCACAAAGTACCCCTGACACTCGTCTCCACCCGCTCCACTCTTTTCTTCACCTCTCTTGTGCTCTGTCCATTGCTTTAGATGGTTGACCCCAAGTATTTAAACTCATCCACCTTCACCATTCCACCTGCCTCCCTTTCATTTATGCACATGCAGTCTGTCTTGTTTCTACTGACTTTCATTCCTCTTCTCTCCAGTGCATACCTCCACCTCTCCAGGCTCTCTTCCACCTCCTCCCTATTGTGTTCAAAAGAGTAAAATAGGTTAAAAAATGTTAGAAGAATGTTAAGATGCAACTGAATACACCACAGATGCTGAGAGCTGCTGCTAAGCTGCAAACTGTTCTGGGAAGGAACTTTTGAGTTATTGTGGAGAATTTGAATGTACTTCACCCACTGTGCCAGCTTTGTGACACAAAACTCAAAAACACAAAGTATTGAGTTTCTGTACTGTGTCCACTTCAGTTAAATTCTGGTGTTTGTATATTTGCTGGTGGGCTTGTCTATAATGAGATGAGGTACAAGTAGCACAGTCAAGTGCTACACAAATGCTTTCTGGTTTCCATTTGTATGCTTGTACTCCCATGCTATTGACTGATCACTTTTGAGCAGGCTTTGGTCACTTGCAAGTAAAAACTTTAGGTGGGAAGCAAAAGAGGGATGGCATAAATTCACTTAGTAATTATTACCTTTTGTCAGATAACAACTGAGCTCTTTTTTTTAGCTCCATTTGTAAACAACATCGAAGACAGAATCTAAAATCTCAGTCAGATTATCCACTATCAAAAGCCCAGAGAAATGGCTACTGCCCCAAATGCCAAGTCATCACACTACATGTTGTGTTCCCAGACTAGCAGTATAAAGGTACGGTTGCTCAACTCAGTCCTAAAATAATATAACCATGTTAAAATTATGTGAGATACCATAAGACAGTGGTATGGTATACCTTAGAGTTGCTGTTGTACTCTGCTGAGGGGACTGTGATCATGCCCTCAATGTCTCCTCCCAGCTCTGGTACTGTGGTGTCATTTGTGGGAGGACTGGAGTCTGTTGCTCTGTTAACACTTCCTCCAGGTACTCCTCCCTCCATCCCGTCACCTTCTCCTCCGCGTGCATCTTTGGCCTTACGGTTTTTAAGAGAGCGCTCTTTACCAATAGGACCAGGCTTGTACTCCTTGGTTTCCACTGGTTCCATCTCTGGAAGCTGAAGAGATTAAACTTTGAAATTAGGAGCTGACCTTTATAGAAATGGTACAAATCAGTACCATTTAACAACATAAAATGGTGTCTCTTGAATACTACAGTTACCTTCTGTGTTTTGATTGGGCCAGCTCGAGGTTGTTTCTGTCTCTGTTCTTTGGGAGCAGGTAGTTTGTTTTCAGAGCCACCTTCTAGCAAGGCAGGAACTCCATCACTGTCAGTGCTGCCTGCAGATGATGGCGCTCCAAACTGAATACTGTCTATTCCCAGTTCTACACTGCCCTCAGCTCCAGGCTTCACCCCCTAAAAGAAACCAAATATTTTCATGGTTTATCATGTGGGAAAAGGATAACACAGAAAAAAAAGTGCGACAGGTTAATTTACCTACCTCAGAGTTGACAGTACCCGTAAAGGAGGTAAGAGGTTTGTTCCAGGCACTGACAGAAGGTGGCTGGGGAGGGCTGATTGGACCAACTAGAATATGCAGATTACATACTTTAGACAGATTGCCCGTACATTTATGCCCATGATGAGATCCAAGAGTCATCATGAGGAAATTTGAGGGGCAATATAATATGGAGACGAGAATGAAGTTTTTCACTCACGCTTCTTGACATCAGGAAGGACGGTGGTGCCTGCTACCTTGTTCTCCCACAATTCAGTACCCAGAGTGCTGTGTGTCTGTGTAGGTGCAGGAGGGATGCTCTTTGACGTGAAGTCCACAGTAGCAGGGGTAACGGAGGGCAGAGGAGCCACTGTTCCTTCTAGAGTCTGAGGTGAAGTTGCAGGCTGGGAGGGGGGAAGATGAGGATGCTGGGCAGCAGGAATGGGAGGTTGTTGTTGGACCTGGGGTGCAGCAACTACAGGTGTCTGAGACTGAGAGGCCTGTTGTTGCTGCTGCGATGACTGTTTTTTAGCAAATCTCGGTGGCAGCTTTCCTCCACCCCCTCTGCTCTTCTCACCAGAACCTTTTTTACCCCAGTTCTGCAGGAAATATGTCAATATTAGCTGTACAGCTCATTCTCACTGTAGTAATTTATTCCTCTTTCAGCACTGCTTTTTAAAATAACATAATGTAAACTTTAACTCCACCTACCTGAGAAGTTTGCTCTTCCTTTTTCCGTTTCTCTTCATCCTGCAGACGCTTCTGTTGCTTTCGGGAGACAACTTCTGTAAAACCATCATCATTGGCACTGGACTGTGGATCCTCCATGGTGGTAACCTCTGGGTGGTCATCAATAATCACAACACCTAGAGTAACCACAAATTTACATTCAGTTTTCAAGTGATGAAAAGCTCGAGTCCCGCACAGGGTTCTGGCTTAATGTATGAATGCATTTACTAACTGGCATAATTGTTGAGATCAAACTGAGAAAGAGCGTTCTCCTTGGGCTTCTTGGTGGCTTGCTTTGCCTCATCTTTGCGACGTGCAGGCTGCTCTTTAGCAGGTCTCTGACCTGTTCCTCCTGCTGCTGGTGCTGCAGCTTCCGAGTTCTGCTGAGCTGCAGGGCTGTTTTATTAAGAGACAAGTTGGAGACAAAAATTTTGACCCAGCATGAGTCCATGGACACAAGTTATGGTCAGTGAGAACCAAGTGATTTTGCAGGAGGTCTAAGGCACAATAGCTTTATAGTACATCATTTTACTTTGTTACAATTGCCTGAAGCAGAAGATAAAAAAAAAAAAAACAGTAGACAGCTTGAACCAGATGAAGTGAGATATGATTTTCACTTCAGAAATTATACATTAAGAGTCTAAAAATATATATCCGACACCATATTTAGCCTTTTTTCAAACGAAAATGTTCTGATGGATAATTTTAGCATGCTGATGGCAGTAATCTGGCAAATTGTTGAATCCTTTTAAACAGTCCATGCTAATTTACACAGGCCATACCCAAAATACTGTGATATTTAGATTATGATAGTCTTATTCAGTGAAACTCTTAATTAGGCATAATGACTAAACAAATGGTTTATTGTGTGAGAATAAATCTGCAGTGTTATTCTACTGCACACTGTTAATTGAGTCAACTACTTTGTGCAAGTGACAAAAGCCTGATTGTTTCACTCACCCTTTGCGGCCAGCTTTGGCCCCTCCTCTCCTCTCTCCCTTGCCCCCTGTATAGCTGCGGCCTGGTTTGGCTCCACTGTTGACTCTACGATTCTGCCTCTCTGTTGGTCTCTGACTTGAGAAGCTCCTCTTGGCTACAGGAGCTCCTTCTCGTTTTGGTGTCACTCCTCCATCAGGTGGGCTTTTATTGGGGGTCAAAGAGCCCTGGGGGGGAGCAGGAGCTGGGGTGGAAGCTGTAGCTGCTTCATTAGCAGCCTCTACTGTGCCTTTCCTCTCCTCTCGCTCTCTCCTTTCATTAAAGTCACTGCTCTCAGAGGCAGTTTCCCATTCCTCATTTGCTTGATCTGAAGAGTTCTGGTTTGACAAATCAGGGGACTTGGTACCAACAGCAGTAATGGTGGGACTGCTGGTCTCAGGCAAAGGTGCTTCTAAAGGAGAGGGCAGGTCAGGTGATGGCAAAGAGGCTGTTGTTTCTGCAGGCACAGTGACTGGGGTTCCTGGAGCTCTAGACAGAGTTGGGGAGAGGGGGATTGGGGCAGGAGCAGTGCTGGGTGCAGCAGTAGCAGGCACTGAGGGTAAAGGAACATGGGGACTTGGGGCTGACTCTCCACTAGCCAACACAGCAGCCTCACGCTCCTTTAAGCGTCTAAAGCGGGGTGGTTTATCTTGCCTTGGAGGCCGTGCTGGTCTGGATCGACGAGGTCTTTCTCTGCTACTCTGAGGACCCCCATCCCCAAATTTCTTTCCCTCAGATTTAGGGGGTCGTCGGTCAGTGGGAGGGTCAAATCTTGTAGTGGCCTCTGCATCCTCAGGTCTGAATGTCTCCATGGGTTTAGAAGGCCACTGAGAAGAGGAATCCCTGGCTGCCGGCCGTCTAAGGGGAGCTGAGCGAGGGCCTCCACGCTCCCTTGCTCCACCTCGTCTACTGTATAATCCTCCTCTTCCTCGCCGAGAAGGCTCGCCTTTAGGAAGAAATCCTGGTTTGGGCCGGCTTTCATCATCCCCTCTTGATCCAACCTTTTCTCCTATATGAGGTGGTCCAAAGCCTGGCTTGTGGGGTACAGACCGGCCCTCCCCCGGTAGGTCTCTTCTTAATGGACGGCTAGGTTTGGTGCTAGGCTCACGGTCAGATGGTCCAGTATCACTGGCAGACTCCCTACCACCTTCACTTTCAGAGTCTGTGTCTGAACCACGGCGCCGCCTACGTTTTGGTATAACCTCAAAGTCTGAGCTCTCACTGCGCGTTTCGCTTTCCTCCCGGTTGCGAAATGCAGCAGCACCTCCAGCAGAAGGTAAATCAGAGCGTGAACGAGGCTCTCGATAGGGGTATTCTGCTCGGCTCCTACCCCGACTCCCCCTGCCTCTGCCACTGTAAGTCCCCCGATAGCTCCGTCCTCTGGAATAATACTCCCCTCGACCACGTCCTTTGAAATTTGAGTCTGCAGGCCATTCTCGCTCTCTGTCCTTGTCCATTTCCTTTTCCCGCTCTCGTTCCCTCTCTCTCTCTTCTCTTCGATAGGCACGTGGAGGAAGGTTGGACTCTTTCCGGGAGGGCAGTTTGGGTTCTGGATGTTTTTCATTGCCAGGCGTTTTTTCCGCTTTCTCCTCCTGAGAAGATGAGGTGGGAGCCCCAGAGGAAGGCTGAGAGTCTCTGGTCCTCTGATGGGCAGCTGGTGTGTCCTCTGCCTCTGCAGTTTCCCTCTTTCCTTCACCTTGAGGTCTGGTGTCTTCAGATACAGGTGCAGCTGCAGAAGGTGTTTTGGATGACTGATCCTTTTTGGACCTGTCTCCTCTTTCCCCTCTCTCATGACGCTTCTCTCTTTCTTCTCTTTGTTCCCTCTCTTCTTTCATATCCCTCAAGACAGGCTTCTTTATAGGCCCAGATCTGCGTGCAGGTCTGTCTCCCCCTGGTCCTTCTCTGCGTCCAGCTCCTGATCTCCCACCCCAACGCAGCTCAGCTTTCTGCTTGCTGGGTGCTGGCAGAGGCAACTTCTCCTGTTTGTGTAATCCATCAGAAGGAGGCGTAGCCCTGTTGCTGGTTACTGCAGCCTGGGAGTAGAGTTCATTTTGGGACTTGTCATCAGCCCGTTCCCCTGTGTCCTGTAGCTCTAGTGATTTTGTTCCCAGGGGTAGCCCGTCAAACCTAGGCTCATCAAGCTTAAGGGAGTGGCTGGAGCCCTGTGAGACACTCCTCTGGAGCATAGCTTGACCAAGCGCTTCTACCTCCTCCCCACTTGGTAAACCTGGCTCCTCAGGATCAAATCCTGAGCTGACAGGGACTCTATCACGAGGTCCTGGTACATCCTCTGGGCCCTGTGTAAATGCTGACAGAGCTTCGGAAGGGTCCCGGAAGAAGTTACTTTTACGAGAGTCCAATGCACCGTGGTCCTGTGGATAGATAGCTGGAAGGCCCCTGTCCAGATCCAAGCCAGAATCCATCCTGTAGACAAAATTTAATGGTGATGTTTTCAGTAAAAAAGAAATCATTAACAATTAGTCAAATTCATATTTTTTTTTCTGTCAACTAATATTTTTTCAACCTTTGCTCCTTGTTATCATCCCGTCCCTTTGGAGGAGTTACAGAAGGTAATGGGTCTGAAGGCGGGTATGGGTCCGATCCCCATACCATCCGTGAGTCTGAGGGCAGGCCATGGTCACGAATTGGTCGGGTCAAGTGGTCAAATGAATCTGAGCTAGAACTGGAGTTGTCACCTGGTTCCCTGCGTACAATCTGCTTAGGAGGCATCCTCCCTGAAAAGGACAAAAGAGGGACTTTGAACACACAACATAGCAGCTTTCAATACATTTTATACACACATACTCACACATGGAAATACTCTGTTCTGCTTACCAGGGTGAATGTTAGTAGGCATGTCCATAGGTGGGCGGCCTGACATCATCCGGGGGTCCATGTAGGACTGCATCATGAGCCAGCGGGGGTCAAACCCCATAGAGGCCAAGTGCTGGTGGTGAGGGCCCATAGGTTGATACATGGAGCGGTGTTGCTGCTGCTGCTGCTGTGTAGATGGAACACTGCCACCACCTGATGGAGACACAGAGCCCCCACTCTGCTGTTGCTGTTGTTGCCATTGCTGCTGCTTCATCTGCTCCTACAATACCATTCAAGAATGTTAAAGACTTAAACATTAATGATGTAGCAGCTTATCTGGTTCATGATCCATCACAATTCACAAGCTACTGTAATGCGTGAATCACAGGAAGAAACTGATACTTTTTCTTGTCATTGGTAGGCTGTATTGCACAAACAAGAATTAAAATCCACTGAGAGCTCAAAGAGGCTCAAACAGTCATATCAGTACAATGGCCAAAGTTCTGGTCTGGTCCCAACCTACCTCAGACATTATTATACTATAAACAAAGCTATTGAGAGGGTTTCATGCAAAAACTCATTTTATAAAAATTACAATCACATTCTTGTAGAGATTCGTGTGAAAACAGAAAGAGTGCCTGTAATATGACAACTGTGACACTGAACACAATTTTAGGTGATGACCCATTAGGTGATCAATATGTGCAAGTTTCACTAAACTCTGACCAATATATGACAAGTAACAATTTTTGTGACTTGTGGATGGACAGAGTAGTAGCAAGTTTTGTGAAAATAGACAAGTGCACATAAAATGACAACTACGACCCTGAGCTTGAATTTGAGCATAATTTGAGAGAAGACTCATTACATGCTTGTTGTGTGCATGTTTATTTAAAATCTGACTGATACTTTCGAAGAAGTAGATCTCTCGGACAGAGGAGGTAATAAAACTATTATTTACTATCAAGTTGGTTGACTGACAGGCTTCTGAAGCTAACCAACTAGCCGTGATACAGCCAAATAGGCTTATAGGGATTTAGTCAGCAATAAGTAGGAACTTAAAAGAAGCCAGATGTGGACACCCTTACCTGCTGTCTGAGGAATCGAGGTGGCAAAGACTTCTGAAACTGTTTGGAATAGCCTGAGATAAGTGAAGGACGCATAGCAGCTGCTGCCTCTCCTTCCAGCTGTGGCTGCGCAACAGGAACTTCGTCACCACCAGGGGTTTCCATGTGGGGGAGAGACAGGTGGGGCTCATCCACTGTAGAAAAACCAAAACCATGTGTAGATTAATGAGTAGCAGTCACACAATTTACTTGCAACTTAAAAAAGACAAGAAAAAAACCCCCCACACCTGTCAGTATTAGCTTACCTCTGTTGTCCTCCATGTTAAAATAGTCTCGGATAGGCACTGAGGTCCTATCAGTTTGATTCTCCTCCATCAGGGGACTGACTTCAGCTAAGGAAGACTCATCTTCGCCCTGTGGCTGCTCTGGAGCTACAGCTACAGGTCTCTGGACAGGGGGGCTGGGCTGACGAGGCAAGTGGACCTCCTCCTCAGCACTTGGTTCAACTCTCTCTCGTTCTCGTTCCATTCTATCCCTGTCTCGATCACCCCTCTCAGTTAAAGAAGTTTGCACAGTTGGGGCTTGTGATTGTGAAACTGGGACTGAAGGTGCAGGACTGGAAACAGGAGCAGGAGCCGACAAGGAGGCTTCCTCACGAGGAGCTCCTGCCTCATCATTGGTGATCTGAGCAGAGGAAGGCTTTCCCTCATTAGCCTGCCGATGTTTTTCATTCAGACGTTTAAGTTTTTCAGCACAGGCAGCAAGCCGCTGTTCTTCCATCCGCCGTTCTTCTTCCTCTCTTCTCCGCCTTGCTCGTTCTACAGCTTCAGAAACTTCAGAAGGCTTTTTGCGCTTCTGTCGCCATGCGTCAGAGTCTTCTTCAGTTCCAGGTGCCACTGTAGCTTGTGGTTTACCCCCACGCTGAGCTCCACCAACAACAGAACGACTGCCACTCTGGAAAACAAGAGAAAGTGATTCAGATACGGACTAATCACCATGCTGTTACTATATTGAAAATATGATCCAGGTAATATACATGCTTTACCTGGTAGTCTTGTGCAGTTGCTGATTTATTGTATGACCCCATACTGCCAGGTGATGGCGCTCTGGGATCAACACTATCAGCCCATGAAGTTTTACTGCTGCCACGGTCTTCAGATCCCTCTTTCCAGCCCTCCTGACTGTCCGATGTCCGGGATCTCACACGATCCACTTTACCCAACCACTCCCTGAAAATAATACAATTACGTAAAACCAAAAAACCTAACATACTTGTCCAATTTTCAACTAATCTGATTTGCTAGCTTCCAGTGCCCTCAACCTGCACATATAACATCGTCACAAATGCTGCTAAGGTACACTCAAAAAGCTTTGAGTGCCAACTGTTTAAAACTCAGCCAGTATGCCTCCGCCTTAAATCTGACCCTGTGACACCTTGACCATTAACTGCACAATCTCAAATGTTATCAGACAATAACACTGGTATTAACCACACAGTCTGGAAAACATCAAGCAAAAAAAGTCAGCTCTTGTAGTGGCAACAAGATTTTTGACAGAAGAGCGACCCAATCATTCATATTGCTGCCCATCATATTCAAATACACACCAGTGTTTCCCCTGCTGTTGCCTTTACGTATCAACTCCCAATTAAAATTCAGACTAAATAGATAAATGCAAATACAGAGAAGTACTGACATGAATATGAATAGTGGAAACAGGATATAATAAATGATGAAAAGTTTAAAAAAAAAAATACTCACCAGTTATCTCCCTTGTCTTTAGCAGCTTGGTTCTCCTCATCATCACTGAAATTCAGTTTCTCAGTATAGTCCACCTCCATCTGGGCTCCTGAATTTAAGAAGTGACATGACTGATAAGAAACTACAAATGTCAGTATAAATGCTGGAAAAATAAGAAGTTGCAATTCATGGGTGATGTAAAGCTAGTGACCTGCCCAGCCTTCATCAGCATCAGTGTCTAAATTGTCCAGCTCCTTCAATTCTGTTGCACTGATGATAGAGGGTCTATCTGGGTCTTGGAGCCAGGACTGTGGAGGTGGCTGCTGAGGTCGTGATGAACGAGGACCCCTGAAAGGTGAGGAAAGTTGATTATGAGAACATGTATTTGCATATAGGGTCAAAATGTGAACTTCTCTGTAATGATCCAATATTTGGCATTTGGAAATAATCTAAAATATGCTGTATTTGTGCACTGATTAGATTAAATACAAATCACAATGCATCTTGTTTTGCTACAACCCTAGAATCTAGGGCTTGTCCCTTAAACTCACTTTGCTCCATCTTGTGGTACAGGGTATCTGAAGTTCCCTTGCCCTGGGCCAAAAGACATCTGAGGATAGGCATGGAACATCTAAACCACAAAGACCAATCAACACAGGTTAAAGAAAAGAAACACCACTACTACTACTTTTTGCATTTGTGATATCTCCATGCAGCCAGTCCAGAATATCTAAACACGACTTACATAAGGTGGCATCATGCTCCGGAAAGCAGGGTCAAAATGAGTTGGCACCCCAGCAGGAGGTTGCTGCCCCCCATTAACTTTAGGCTGAGGAGGGCCTGAAGGAGGCAACCTCTCCCTGCCATCCCTCTTCTCCCTCTGACCGTCAGTGGTTGCATTTCGGCCAGGTTCATCAGCTTCTCCGGGTGGTGTAGAAGTATCAGGACCTGTGTTTCCCTCCTCCAAAGCCCTGCTGTCCATCTCCGGAGGACTGGGTGCAGTGTTCAAATTCCTGCCACCACCCTCTCGCCAACTGCCAACATCTAATAAGACATAGACGAGAAGTATTGATTCTTTAACTAGGCTTACAGTCAGGGAATCTGTCAGAAAAACAGAAAACAACTAGCAAACACTGCATGAAGTTTATGCGCATGACTGTGGCCATACTTTGAGGTCTGAGGCTGGGGCCTGGTCCATAAGGCTCCTCTTCTTGACCGTCTCCTTTTTCCACCTCACCAGCCGCCTGCAAGCTTGGAAACTCCTGGTGAAAATGGCTGCTCACACGAGGAGTACCTGTATAATACAAGCACATCATTATAAATGTGCAGAAATCACAAGGTTGAATATATTACAGTGATTTACAGCAAAGCACTGAAGGGTCTAATCCTCATTTGGTGTACAGCAGTCATACACCCTAACATTACATTTTGCAGAGATCAAATGGTTTGCATTCCATGCAGACCGTTATGGCTTAGTACAGTAAACCGACTGAGGATTGTGACTTTGTTTGTGTGAACATAAGTAGGGAATGTGCTGGACATTGTTTACAACCTCTTACATAATTTCTAAGAAAAACTACGGGGCTACAACAAAGATAATAGTTTTATGAGAAGGTGTAGTGTTTAGGGAGCAAACGGTACACATTTTTACCGTCTAGCTGTGTCTGCTTGCTGTTTGCCCAGGAGCGGCTGCCCCCAACAGAAAGGTCCTGAGGCTGGAGCACCGCTGGTTTGTTTTGGGGTGGTGGTGTCTCCTGTTGCCTATGGCAAACAAAAGCAAGGCAAAACTTTTAACACCACTAATAATTTGAAACATGTATGACTCCTTCTGCTTTAGCTGAGATAATTACAACTATTCTTTAGTGTTCACCATAAACCTTTATTTAGACAAGAAACACAAAAGAGGTGGATTGGTTTCCCCCCTGTCACTGTGGGGACATAAATGCGCATGCAAAGTTATATAAGCAAAGTTACCTCTCCTCCCCTGCCTCAGGTCTAGATGCCCATCCACTGCCGTCTTTAGGGACAATGTTGACGTTGGGGTCGTTTCCCTTGTTCTCTGCCTTCAGGCTGGGGAGGTTGGCCGGAGGGGGCATGCGCCGGCTGACAGCAACTTTGCCCAAACTCTGGAGCCCATGTCTGGCAGCCACTGAGAAGAAACATTACATATGCAGGAGAAGAGCAAGATTTGTTTGTTTTTTTATTATACTCTCAGACAGATAATACATGAGTGTTGATGGTCAACGTGTTGTTTGACACACATTGGACCCATTCATGAGACAGCTGTCACCCTGCTTCTCAGTAATAAGAGAATCCAGTCTGCAGTGTAGTTCCAATAAGCCACTGATAAACCTGACATTTGAAATGAATAGAGCCAGATAAAAGTTCCACCACGCTGCCTGGTCATATGCATGTATGCTTGTATCAAGTATGGTCAACGTTTTACGTAGCGAGGTCAGAGTATTGTGCAAGCAATCCTTGTGAGCCAAAAGTGCAAGCTTCATATTGCTCTAAACACTTGATTTGTGTCAAAGCACTTATAAGCGAAGGTGCAAAGAGGTACAATACAGTCACTATATTTGGTATTTCCTGACAGCAGATATTTCTACTTGAGTCACCAATTTAGCTCATATACTCTCAACTATGCCTTTTAACAGGCACATACATACATACTATTTAATGTTGTTTCAGTTTAGGTAATCATAAAAATCATTAGCCTTTTTGATTTAAACACCATGCCCCTCTCTCAGAAAACCCACAGCTTTCTCCATGATATATGTCTTGGCCTATATATAAATATAAATAAAATAGGAGCATGGCAGTATGATGATTGCACATACAGACAAGACTGTAAATCTCTAATGATTCAGATTAAATAAAATGCATATGATGGTAAGAAAGAA
Organism: Etroplus canarensis; assembly: GCA_015106775.1. NCBI lineage: Eukaryota > Metazoa > Chordata > Actinopteri > Cichliformes > Cichlidae > Etroplus > Etroplus canarensis. The sequence continues at coordinate 21,649 of VUQH01083061.1, forward strand.
ACCAGCCAGAGGACATTTACCATGAATCCGTTCATAATTTTGCTTGGATACTTCTTTTATGCGCAAAGAATGAGTATATTATCCTGCCCGAAATCAAACAAAAAAACAACACAAGCCTTTTACCATTACTGCAAATAGTCTCCACCTGTTAGCGTCACATAAAACAGTGTGCAAGAGCAAGAATGAGAAAATATTATCTGAGGCTTACCTGCAGTTTTCTGGGTTTCCAGAGATTTGCCTTTATAGGTGTTGAAGAGGCTAAGGGTTGCATACTTTGTTTTGCCATCCTTTGCCTTGGTGCTCTGCCCTGACTTCTCGGACATTTCGCTGGAAACTCATTGAGTCTGGTCCTTTGGCCTCGCCCCCAGAACCAGCCTCCTATAGAGCAAGGGTGAGAGAAACACGATTATCAGAAAAAATAAATTAGAATTTAAAAAATATCAGAACAGGTTAATGGCTCAGGTTTCTAAGCTACAACTTTGTTTGAGTTGGAGTTATGATTAAGTGTTTTGTTCTCTAAGGGTTGCTGTGGCACTAAAAATGAAGTTGCTCCCACACCTCATTCCTAAGAGTTACATGGAATAATTAATATCACGATAGTATTTTTATAGTGATATTAATTATTCCATCAGTCGATATAAGTTTCAATATAAATCCAATAATTTCTGTCAAGCTTAAAATTTCAATTTTACTCCTAAGTGAGATGTGATGATGTAAGGCAAAATTTTGGCTTGAACATCATTTATTGTCCGTCAGATGTTGAACATGACAAAATACGGTACTGTAGAACATTATACAAGTACATTTCAAATAAATAAAATGGGTGTGTATACAAAAATAAAATATAAATTCTGAGCACTTAGAAGCTTTTAGGTTTTACAGGATAACATTAAAGTTGTTGGTCAACACTAACTAAAATAAAATTTTAATTTTAAAACTCTGAAATTTTAAATCTAAAATTAAAACTCTAAAGCTTTCAAGTTTTACTGGAGGACACAGCAAATTCTTTGGTCAGTTCCAAGTAAATAAAGTAGGTATTAATATAAAATAAAATTCCAAATAATTTGTCTCTAAATTGCATTGTTTCCTCTGTTTTCCTACCATTTAAAACTATTTGAACCTACACAAACCTACAAAAACATTGTGTTTCTATTGCCAGTACAAATTCAATCATCAGGATCAAAGAGCTTCTGTCAGTCCTATAGTCATGACTTCACCTGTTTGGTCTTCAGGAAAATGTGCAGTTTAAAAACCATTTGCTTTCCGATTCCAGCCTTGGTCAGTGCAGTGGGCAGTGAGGCTCAGATATGGTTCAGATGTGCAACTGTCTCTCTGCTCTCTGTATAGCTGAGCAATCTGAGATAACTGCTAACCAGCTGCTTAAATTCCACATTTTTCACCGTGCTTGTGTGTTTTTGTTGTAAGGCATGGAGCTGAAGAAAGTGGACCACGTGGTCTGTGGCTGTTTCAGGAAGACCTGCAGCACCTGCTTTGGTATGGGACTGTAAAGTCTTACATTGTATCTAAAAGACGGTCCTGCTTCACATGTTAAAACACACCAGTATTATTACAGTCTTTGTGGGGACATGATTTGACACAGTTTGCAGCACAGCTACTCTGCTTCCTGTCTGACTTTAAGCAGGCAAAATATCTCCACACACCCAACTCCTCTGACCTGTTTTTTCTTCCCCCCAAGAATGTCCTCATCTTTTCAGCCTCGGGTTGTCTCCATTGCTGTGTCTCCTATAGTAACGCTGTCCCTTGGGTTTTCCATCGTTATTTTCTCCTTTATCTTGCTCGCTCAACTGAGATGTGGTGCGCATAGCTGCAGAAGCTCAAACATTAGCGTGTGTCCTGCTGCCAGCTACTAGCCTAGCTCCACCCAACAAAGAAGGCTGCAGCTCTTTTCCAGCCATGCGATTGGTTCGACTAGCCCTATTCTTCATTATGACTGGCTTTTCACGTTTTCTGTTACAACATGAACGGCGTGAGTTCGTTCTAGCAACGTAATATTGACCGTGCCTTAAATCACTATCAAGCAAAAGTACTATCATGATAATTATCGTTATTGTTTTATCGCCCAGCTCTGCTCTTACCATCCACAAATGCCCAAGTTCACAACTTTTCAGTCTGTGGCAAAATTTAGCTCAGTTTACATGGACTAACTTAGGTTTTTTTTGTTTAAAGAAAAGTTTCTTCTTTTTAAAAAGTACAAAAAGCCACCATTTTTCTAAAGTCTGAGTAAAATAATCAATGCAATTGTGATTTTTCCACAAACTAAAGAGTCCTGATTTCAACTGCATGAAATTACTGAGTGCAGGGCAGCGTGAAGTTTATTAACAAAGAAGGCATTAAGGCCAAATTTTTACTTGTAAACTAGCCGTCAAAAATCCAACACTGGGCTTTGTATGATGAACACTGCAGTTTGAGCCAACTGTGTTAAAAAACAAACTTGATCAGGATCTGAGGTTAAAAAAAAGGTTATCCAAATCAATAAAAAATTGCACTTTAAATTTTATTTGTAATATAAAGCACACATAAGAAAACATCAAGGCACACTAAATGGTGGTGGTGGTGATGGGGCAATGATAGGAAAAAGAGAAGGATTTAGGCTACTCAGAGGGGTAAGCAAGAAAAGGAAAAAAAGTGAATTTTGGGACCAGAATGGTTGTGTGTTGGTTCTATGAAGAGCCCATCCTCAGCTTTGTAGACTATTGGCAACATATTGCAGCTGTTTACTGTTACCAGGGGCAATGTTGCAAATGATGGCTCTGTGGGCTTATGCTGTTGTTGGTCCTTCAGCTGACCACTGAGAAAATTGAAGTTATAACATTAGAAAAAGCTGAAATGAAATTAAGTGTTAAAATAACTGTGTCCACTCCAGCCACTGAACAAGTTTTTCAAGCTGCTGTATTTTTTTTGTTTTAAACATTCTAAACTTGGCCAACTTTTCAACCATTCAGCATTCAACCTGCATGCTGTTGGTTTTTTGGAGGACTGCATCCTAGCACATCCGCGTAGGTTGCATACCCATAATACCTCACTCTGTGTAGCCAAAGACCAACACAAAAAGACACAAACGATGTATGTACCATGACTGCATCAGAGTGAGCAGCACCGAGGACAGAGAGACTGCACAGTTGGGGCTGCAGTGTCTTTCCTATGTCACGCAGGGGTCATTTATTATTAACGGACCAGTGGTGTAACAGTGTCTGCAAGTGCAAGATTATGTTGGTGTGTTTTTTGTGACGAGTCCAGTCTATCCACAATCCTTCCTTTGAATAGAGTAGTAAACTAACAAAAAGAAAAATCATTTCCTCTCAGGACAACCTGGTTTACATCTCATGAAATATTGTCAAGAGAAATGATGTGTTTAATGTGGCAATTGTTAATATCATCCAGGTATTTCCTCAAAAAGGATCTCATCCCGTGATTCGACGTACTTCAACTCCACCATCTTTGACTCCAGCTGACAACGTTAGTTCTTCTGCCAGGGAGATTTGCTGCAAGCTGGAATGTCATGCTAACCCAAACCTGCAGCAGGTGGAAGCTGTTCATGTGCCGCTACATCTAAGATGGTGGAGTCCATCTGCAGATTCTCTTGAGAGGCTGCAGATTACGTTTCCTCAGTTATTTGTCAATAAAACTTTTACAGACTTAAATTCATCTCACAGCACTCACACATCCACATAAACCCTCCCTCTAAATCTGTGAGGAACACTGGAATAATACCAAAGGTCGATTATGAAGAACAATCATGAAAGCAAGACAACGGATGTAAAATTTTTTATTATGATGCATTTCTTTTAGCAATGATGCTCTCATTTTGTCATGTTATAGATTCATCACAACCCTTTCCTTTACAGTAGAATACGCTTCCCCCCATAAGACTAAGATCACTCTCTAACTGGTTTTTGGCAAGTCTGTTTTAGCCAAAATGACAAAAAACAAAACAAGTAAAACCAATTCCTTATCGTACTCCTTGATAAGTCTTCCAAACATTTCTTATTCAAAGAGCAACAAACACATGTTTATAAAAATCCAAAAGAATCGCAGCAGATTTATGCTTGTGTTAAATCAACATTGTAGATACATTGCAACTTCAGACCCTTCTGAAACGCCATGCCATAACCTGACGTGCACCTCTGTAGAAATGTAACTACACTTCAGATCGACATGACATGCAGGATGAATGTTGAAACTGGCCACTTGCACAGGCTATGTCATTAGCTCTACAGAGACTCAACACAGAGGTATAAATTAAGATAGACTGTCCCGAAATAATCTTGATATTCTGATTATGAGCTGTCATAATCGAGCAGGCCGTGTCTACAGGAACACTTAAAAAATAATAAAAAAAAAAACAGTCCCTGCCATGAAGCACATGATGCTCACATGGGTCTAAATCACTTAAGGAGGAGCCCTCTATGCCAAAGGGGCTTATTTAGTGTGAAATACTTGCTGATGAGCTCTTAACATTTACTTACTGAAGACTCTGATCATTATGTATTTTCAATGGTCTTAGTAGGTGAGTGGATAAAAAAAAAAAGCAAATAACATCAAGCACAATAACATCCCTGCTCTTCAGCCACTGTCTTACCTCCATCAGGCCCCTGCACACCTGCAGTTACTTCTTTATCATAGTTCATCCATCACTGTAAACACTATTCTTCTCTTATCAAATACCAAAGATATTAGCACTTTGGTATTTTCTGCTGTGTAACAATTAGTTTGTGCACTTATTTTAATGTTTCTCACAGTTTTTGACTAATGACGTTAAAATAGCTGCATCTGGATCAAATCAGGTAATAGTATTTTGTGTATAATGAGATCAGAGGCATTTGATTGCGAATTAACTTTGATAACAGAGTTTGTTAAACTGTGTTACCAAGTGAGAGTGAGCTAAATCAAGAAACTTGTAACTGATTTAGCACCAGGTTGTCCAGAAACATAGGAGACCAGCAACCAGAAGCAGGACAACACTGTCACAAATGCTACTGTGTAAGATTACTGCTGCAGCAACAAATCACCACAGAACAACTTTAACATCATATTCTATGTTAGTGGGGGATCAGTCCAGCGCTTTACTGCGAAAAACAATGCAGCACAAGAATAATTTCAGCTTAATTATCTTGTTTCTTTTTAATGGCTTGCAGTCAAAATCTTAATTAAAAATGAAATTCCATTAGTCACTCAGCCCCATCCTGCAGGACAGTTCATACATAAATACTTATTAAAGATGACTGTAAAGCTGCACATTTAATCAAATTTTAATCACAATTACAATTCTGAATTCCACTGATTAAAACAAAATGAGACAAAGTGACGTTCTGTTTTGCAAAAATGCTCCAATTTTACCTTTCCACACATCCTTTTGTTTTACTTTTGCACCCTCACAAAAGTCTAGGCTTTGTCAAGTTCACTTTGGTTCACATTAATTTAACTTTCCTATTTGAATTAGAATTTAGGGAAATAAACTAAAAGAAAAGAGTTACTTCTTTTTAAATTTCAAAACTAGTTTTTCTTTCAAACTCTGAAGTTATCCGTACTTCATCTCAACACTGACCTAAAAATCATGAGTTTTGCCATAATCCAGGAGCCCCTGGTAATTCAATCTCCATCTTTTGTGAATATTAAAAACAGGTGAAGTAGTAATAAATGCATGTTTGTTAGGTTAAATAATTGATAACACAATTATCAACCAATATAACCATACTTACACTTTTGCCACAACAGAATAAGCATGAATGACTTTCACCTATAACACGTAATTCTTAGGAGTAATACAGAATTAGTCAACAACATACTTTAAATGTTGCTGCCCTCACTAGACAGTAAACATACATACTAGTCAGTTGAATTTATTCTTTGTATTTTCTGATGGGTCTAAGATGTTATGCAGCTCTGATCTAGAAAATTAGTGGTTGCGCATCAACTGTCTCAGAGTTGTCTTCTTTCTGCTGATCCCTTTGGGAGTCACCACAGTGGATCATCTGCCTCCATTTCACCCTATCACTTGCATCCTCTTCTGTCACATCAACCCTCTTCATGCCCTCCTTCACTACACCTGTGAACCATCCTCTTCCTCCTTCCTGGCAGCTCTGGCAACATTCTAAACTGGTATATAATCATTCGACTAGAGTTGTGTGTTAACACATTATGCACAAGTTGTAGGTTGACTGAGGTTACTTGCATTGTTACAAAGCATTTGCCCCATCTTTCCTTCACAGCAATGCTTTTACGGCACTCCCTAAAAACCCAGACTTACTCGTTTTAGCTCAGTTCAAGCCCAGATGATTGACATAAAGTCAATAGCCAAAAAATCTATCTGGAAGAAGTCAAGGATGTAAAAGTTAGGGGAACCTGTGCCTTTTGTCTTCAGACCACAGAGTGTCTCTGGCCCATTCGGCTTTTCCTAGAGTGAGACTGATTGTCAGTTTTGTCCCTCCACGTGGTTAACTCACTGTCTCCCAAGGTGGGCAAGTCCACTGAGACTCAGCATATACTGTGCCTGGTGGAGACAGACTTTATGGTCCAAAACACCCCTAGTTCAGTACCTAACTCCCTACTGCATTATCCTGCTTTGCACCTTCATTTTTCTATTTGTTTTTTATTTGAAAAATATGTATCCCCGGTAGCGTAGTGGTGTGCGCGTTCGCCTTACAAGCGAAAGGTTCCTGGTTTGATCCCAGGTGGGGACACAAGCCCCTCTCACCATGGAGGGTTGCATCAGGAAGGGCACCTGGCATAAAACCTCTGCCAAGTCACCAATGCATATTAATCTGCTGTGGCAACCTCTTGGTGGAGAATACAAGAGAGCAACCAAAAGGTATGTCTTTTTCTTTGTGTGCAGTGCAACTGACAAGATTTTACTTCATAATCAATGTTCTGCATTGTAATGGTGCAGTGAAAATTACTATACTGGCAAAATACCACCTGAAGTTAGATAATAAGCCAAGGATTGCAATTTTTTACCCTTACACATGCCAACCTTATGTGCTTTGGCATGACTACCACTCAAATGGTCACTCCTCACAGAAAAATCTACCATGTGAGCTGGCCCATCAATAGACAAAACTATACCATATCCATTATTATCACAGATTAGAACACACTCAGCATTCATTAAGCAACCCTCTGAAAGAGGCTTTGTGAAACATTTTTAATCACTACTAAGTGTTTTTGCCACAATGATCATACAGTTTGGTATAAATGAGGACTGGAAGCCACTTAAAAATATTATACTTCTTCAATGCCAAGTCATCAATACCAATGAGTCTCTCTCCCTCGGGAGTTGTCTGCAATTCCATCATGCCAAAAGCATGAAGGATGGTTTTGTTTTCATTCATGAGACACTTACTGCTTAGATTTAATATGCAAATTAATCAAATGCCAGTTCAATTATACATGTGGGACTAACTCATGTAGTGTGAAAAGTAAACTGATTTCAGTCCTTATTCAAATCTGTTTATTGTCAGGTGAGGGAATAGAAAATATCTTTGTATTCCTTATATCAATGCTTCCCTTCAGCTGGGAATCAATAAGAACTACTCTAATCAATATTTGTCTGAACAGCCTTCCTGAAACCAATCAGATGCAGACCCATTACTAATCTAAAATGCATAAGCAGAAAACATCACCATGATGCCAATTAATTATCTCCCAAGTGGTTTCCACATCTGAAAGATCTTTATGAATCATAAGGAGTCTTAGACAGCCCTACCCTGCCAACATGCACACTCACACAGTAAAAATGTGCTTTATGGTCACATTTTGATAAACCTGCACTTCATTAGGAAAACGAAAGCACTGTGCTAACCTAAAATTTTAACAGGATTAAAAAGACCACCGGAACAGTCTATTTAGCTCGAAGAAGAATACAGGCAGAGCTTTCTCTATTTCCTATAATGTTTAAATCACTGCCAGTGAGTGGAGTGCAGTGCAGTGCAGGCCATCCTTCTCCATGAACCGACTCAGTGGTGGGCTGGGTGGCTCATGCCGGCAGGGGTGTAACAGGCCCTCTTCGCCGGAACTCAACAAATAACTCCTCAGCAACACCAAACTTCTGCCATAAAACGTAGCCAAGGGCGCAGCGTTGGATGTATAATGTCAAACGCGGTGGTGTTAGACAGCAGGCCGCCAGCTCGCACCTCTCAGACGGTTTCGTTTCTCGCTGGTCGCCATCGCATCGGTGGCCGAAGCGTGCTAAGCAGCTAACACTGTGACAGCAAAACTCCACATTTTCAACGTGCAAGACAAACGCACCCACCTGCCACCGCCGGTGCCTTCCTTGTCCTTTCGGGTGTTGCGCGGCCTTGCTTGAAATCCGGTTTCGGCCCGGTTCACGGTGGACCAGCGTGCGCGTCTGGCCGGCGGATTACAAAAGCTGGCTAGCCTGCTAGCGCTGGTTAGCCGCGGTGCTCGCTGGCTGCCAACAAACCGCTCTCCACATGCACGGCTCTGAGCTTCCTGTCCCCTCCGCCGCTCCCGCGCCGCCGGTCTCTGCTTTGTCTGCTCGGCCGTTACAGCGGGAAACGGTGCGCGGTCGTCCCGTGGGTTCCGTGACTCTACCCACCCGTGATCTCGTGCCAGACCGTTTTTTTCTAGTTGAGTGAGGCCCCGCTCGCGCCGCGGCCTGTCGCACAATCAAAGATGGCAGACCGTGGTTGCCAGATTTGTCCTTTGACATCCCCCGCTCTCTTGCAGGTGCTCATACAAACCGTCTTAATCGGTTAGTCAGAGGGTCACCACCTTTAACTTTCTTAAAGGAGGAGAAAGCGTTATTATTTTCAAATTAAAGGCGCTGACATTCTACAGCAGTCAAATATTTTGTAATAAAAACTGAGCATCTGTCTAATTCTAAGGTATCATTGCAAGTAAATAGCTATCTGTCATATGGAGTTAAAATAATACAAAATGCAAGTGTTACTGAACTTGGATATTTTGTTTTATAACCTTAAATATCTAGGGGTGGACAGCAACAAAGTAAATTCAACTGTACAACTGATATTACTATTACACACTACTCAAACAAATAAAATAAATAAATAAAGGAACACTCTGAAAACACATCAGATCCCAATGGGGGAATAATCATGCTGGATATCTATACTGATATGGACTGGGTAATGGATTAGGGAACAAAAGATGCCACATACTTTGATGGAATTGAAAATGATCAGCCTACAGAGGGCTGAATTCAAAGACACACTGAAAATGAAAGTGGTACTCAGTATTTTGTATGACCCCAATGTGCTTGTACGAATGCCTGACAACAGATGATGTCTTGGGGGACCTCCTCCCAGATCTGGACCAGGGCATCACTGAGCTCCTGGACAGTCTAAGGTGCAACCTAGCAGCTTTGAATGGACCAAAACACAAAGTCTCAGAGGTGCTTTGGTTTAGGACAGGTGAATGTGGGGACCAGTCAGTGGTGTCAATTCCTTCATCCTCCCGAAACTGCCTGCATACTCTTGCCACATGAGGCTAGGCATTGTCGTACACCAGGAGGAACACAGGACCATGGCACTGGTGCAGTGTCTGACAGTGGATTCAAAGATTTCATCCTGATACCTAATAGCAGTCTGGGAGCTGTTGCCTAGCCTGTAGAAGTCTATGCATCCCTCCATGGATATGCCTTCCCAGATCATCACTGACTCACCACCAAACTGGTCATGCTGAGCTATGTTACAGGCAGCATAACATTCTCCATGACTTCTCCAGACCCTTTCACGTCTGTCACATGTACTCAGGGTGAACCTGCTCTCATCTGTGAAAGCACAGTGCTAGAGGTGTACCTGCCAATTCTGGTATGGTATGCATGGTGCCGGCAGTGAGCACATGGCCCAGTAGAGGACGTTAGGCCTTCATGAAGTCTATTTTTGATTGGTTGGTCAGAGATATACACACCAATGATCTGCTGGAGGTTATTTTGTTGGGCTCTGGCAGTGCTCATCCCGTTCCTCCTTGCACAAAGGAGCAGATACCAGTCCTGCTGATGGGTTAAGAACCTTCTATGGCCCTGTGCAGCTCTCCTAGTGAAACTGCCTGTCTCCTGGAATCTCCTCCATGCTCTTGAGACTTTGCTGGGAGACACAGCAAACCTTCTGGCAATTTCATGTATTGATCTGCCATCCTGGAGGAGTTGGACTATCTGTGCAACCTCTGTAGGGTCCACACTACCAGCAGTGACACTGACCCTTGCCAAATGCAAAACTAGTGAAAAAAGCAGTTGGAAAAGATGAGGGGAAAAATGTCAGTGTCATCCAGCTGTAAAACCATTCCTGTTTTGGGGGTCTCATTGTTGCTGCTCTAGTGCAGCTTTTGTCGATTTCATTAACACCAAAACAGCTTGAACTGAATTACAACCCTCTCTGCTACTTAACTGGCCAGATCAATATCCCTGAAATTTCATTGAATTAATGCTATTCTCTGATTAAAAAGTGTTCCTTTACTTTTTGGAGCAATTTATTTTGTATCTCTTTTCTTTCTCCCAGCTATACTATTTTTATGTCACATTACTGAATATACACAACAAGACAGAGTACGTGTGTGAATGAGAGGGAGGCAGGTGGAATGGTGAAGATGCAAGGAGTAGAGGTGACGAAGGTGGATGAATTTAAATACTTAGGATCAACCATCCAAAGCAACAGACAGAGCACAAGAGAGGTAAAGAAGAGAGTTCAGGAAGGGTGGAGTGGGTGGAGACGAGTGTCAGGGGTGCTTTGTGACAGAAGGATAGCAGCAAGAGTGAAAGGGAAGGTTTACAAGACGGTAGTGAGACCTGCTATGATGTATGGATTGGAGACAGTGGCACTGACAAAAAGACAGGAGGTGGAGCTGGAG
>VUQH01083061.1:32513-45029 GCA_015106775.1 Etroplus canarensis
AGTAGGGAGGAGGTGGAGGAGAGCCTGGAGAGGTGGAGGTATGCACTGGCGAGAAGAGGAATGAAGGTCAGTAGAAACAAGACAGAGTACGTGAGTGAATGAGAGGGAGGCAGGTGGAATGGTGAAGATGCAAGGAGTAGAGGTGACGAAGGTGGATGAGTTTAAATACTTGGGATCAACCATCCAAAGCAACGGACAGAGCATAAGAGAGGTGAAGAAGAGAGTGCAGGCAGGATGGAGTGGGTGGAGACGAGTGTCGGGGTGCTTTGTGACAGAAGGATAGCAGCAAGAGTGAAAGGGAAGGTTTACAAGACAGTAGTGAGACCTGCTATGATGTATGGTTTGGAGATGGTGGAACTGACAAAAGGACAGGAGGCAGAGCTGGAAGTGGAAAAACTGAAGATGTTGAGATTTTCCCTGGGAGTGACCAGGACGGACAGGATTAGAAATGAGTCCATCAGAGGGACAGCTCATGTTGAGAAGCTTGGAGACAAAGTCAGAGAGGCAAGGCTGAGATGGTTTGGACATGTTCAGAGGAGGGATAGTGGATATATTGGACAAAGGATGTTGAAGATGGAGCTGCCAGGCAGGAGAAAAAGAGTAAGACCACAGAGAAGATTTGTGGATGTAGTGAAGGAGGACATGCAGAGGGTTGGTGTGAAAAGGAAAGGAAAAAGATGCAAGGGATGAGGTGAGATGGAGATGGACGATCTGCTGTGGTGACCCTTAAGAAGAGCAGCCAAAAGCAGAATGGAGAATACCTATGGGATTTTCATCACAGACCATAGCAACTGTAGCTGGCCAGTTCGGTGCTATCATTTCCTTCTATGTATTTCTGAATACCTCTTTATTTATTAATTTATTTTAAATCAATTTGTCTCTTTTCTCTGTAGCAGTTCTTTCATTATCAGTCTGTTAAATATTTATTGGCTCCAACTCCAGTAGCATGTTTTAGTCACTGTTATCTAGCATAAACACAGGAAGTACAGAGAGGAAGTAGTAGAAGAAGTAGAATAGAAACGTAACAGTGGTACAGGCACCACACTGCCAACTAGAGTCTTGACAGTGAAGTGCAGGAGCAGCTTGCAAAAGCATAACTGCCGTTAATGGCATTGGCCAGTACATCATAGGGTCTATGTAGATTAACCACTCTGCAGAGACTAGTCAGCGACCCTATGACAACATGCCAGTTGCTAGTGAAAAACATGTATTCCCTGGCGAAGGAAATTCTGAAATTTCGTTTTTTTAGCAGTTGCTGGAGGTCGCAAGCATTTTTGCTTTGCGAGGAGGTTGTCCCAGTCTCTAGTCTTGTGGGACTGGGGCTTTAGATGAAGCACCCATATCTAAACATGTCATTACTTTTACTGCTAACTGCTAACCGCAACCCAGAAGTCAATGCCTACATTTTTTATGAAAAACTGACCTGAGCGGAATCTCAATAATGTGATTAAGCTTGTGTAATGCTGTGCACACCACTAATGCAGGCCTACAATTTAAGTTACACTCTTGGTCCAAAACATATTTTTCTCAATTTGTGTACTCTCAATTATGATTTTTTTTTTCTTTGAACACCAGTGAAGTAGATCTTCATTTGCTTGCACAGAAAGAGGAGAGGGCATTAGAGAGAGTGACTGAGCACTGAGATCAGCCTGATAATGGATGAAGAATGTGTTCCTAATTGTTCTGCCTTGTTAAATAAAGGTTAAATGAAAATAAATAAAATGTCATTTGCTAAATGACTCTTGGCTGCTCCCCTGAAGTCACTGAGTGGGATTCACTGCTTAGAGTTTCTTCCTCTCTTTTTCTCACTCCAGTCTCTTCCACCTGGCACAGAGTCACATCTCGATTTTACGTACCTGCACTTTGTGTCAATACACCTGAAATGAAAAAGTATCTGTGGTATACTTAAATTGAATTTATCATTTCTCTTTGCCAAACATAGACTGATTGCAGTTTCCCTTGCTCTCTGAATGTCTGCATCCTTTTAGTATCCTAAAGTAAGTATGAGGGGCAGAAAAGAGGCTTCTTACAAGAAAATTTGTGTACAGAATCATCATTTTTACTGTTTGTGCTCCTACTGATTGGATATTTTGTATATTACGCATTCAAAAATGCAGAAAATACCGGCACTCACTGATGAGTATGCTTCGCAGTTTTTAATGATGGTCAGAACAATGAATGCGTATTAGCCATAAGCTGGCGTCAGTGCAATTTGCGACAGACAAGTGAGACAAGACATATAAGAACAAGGTGAGATCCAACCAGTAACCAAAATCAAGGACTCTGTAATTACAGTGATGTGAAAAAGCCATGAATCACTACTTGTTTCTTTATATTTTGCTTCCAAGGAGCTAGAATTTCTTGTGATTTTAAAAGTGGTCTTGAGTTAACAGTTCTCCATGCTTTCTGAAAGTCTTCCAATGTTTTCTTTGGACATCAGCTGCTTTTTTGCTCATTTTCAGTCCAGTCTTTGTACCTAATCACTTTTGGAGCAATGTTTTGTTTGTTTGTCTGTTAAGCCACTTAACACTAACATATGAATCATTCAACAGGGATAAAAGAGTAATTTTGTACAAACAGGGTGATTCCCAGAGGGCTATTATCTGAAAACTTGGCATATCTCAGCATTGTGTACAGTATGTCCTTAAAAAAATGGTGGAAACTGGACAAGAAGAGGACAGAAGAAGAAGTGGCAACCCTAAGTAACTGTGTACAAAGTGTGAACAGTTTCTGAAAGTCATGTCCTTAAGAAATAGGAAAAGGACCTGACATAGTATCTAAGAGATGCATCTGGTCCTTCAGTCGATCCATAAACAGTTTACTGAAACCTCATCAGAAATGGTCTCAATGGAACGGTGGCTGTTAAGAAACCATTCTTAGGGGAGAAAAGCAGAAAGAAAAGGCTGAGATATCTCAAATTACACAAGAACTGGACTGAAAACCGAAAGCAACAGGTGTCAAGAAGTGATAAATCCAAATTTGAAATTTTTGGTTCAAACTGTCATCAGTATATATGGGGAGATCAGGATAGAGGTACAGCAGTGAGTATCTACAGCCATCTGTAAAACACAGTAGAGGCTCCTTCATGGTTCGGGGCATTCAGCCAGCGATGTTAAGAATCTTGTCAAAATGAATGGAATTATGAACACAGAAACGGGCTAGAAAAGCACACAATGGAACACTAGCAGTCATGGATTGGCCTTCCAAGAGCCCAGACCTCAACATTATTGAATCAGTGTGGGATCATCTTGACAGAGAATGGAACAAAAGGCAGCCAACATCCAAAGAAGAGCTTTGGAATGTCATTCAAGAAGCCTGAAAAACTACTCCTGAAGACTAATTAAAGAAATACCAAGAAAGCTTGCTTAAGAGAGTTCAGGCTATGTTAAAGCTAAAGGTGGTCATACCAAATATTGATTTTCAAGCTGGTTAGAAATGTACAAAACTATGTGTTTGCCTTATATGCTATATTCCAATTTATGTTTTCAAATGTTTCAATAAATCTTTGTACTTATTTTCCATTTTCCTAGCAAAATATAAAGAAATGAGGGGTGGCTGAAAACTTTTGCATATTACTGTACGTAACAGAAGATCATGGCTTAAAGAAAATATAAAAATAATAGCAATAATGATGGCTCACCAATCACAGTACAAAGTTGACACAGATGATAGAATGATAACATGCATATATAAGAAAATGCAAGCACAAAGTTATTGAGCACAGTGTTGTAATGAAAATAATTAAAATTTTACACTATTTATATAGTATTTAAAACCCTCTGGGTTCTAGGGTATAATCGGCCATTTTTGACTACTTTTAATTTCCCCTTTATATATATATCACCTTAAAAACTGTTTACCTTGCCTTGTTTGGGGCCATTTTTTCAGCACAACCTCACTATGTAACTTTACAGTTATTTTTTTCATTTTGATATACTGTATCACTGTATCACACTGTATCTAAATCACACAAAAACATTAAATCCGAGTAGAAGAAAATGTGATTATATTACTCTGAAAATCACAAACATGTTTATAAACATTTTTATAACTGAGAATAAAAATTTAGCAAACAGCAAAATTATAACAACTTTTTATATTAAAATGAAGGCAACGTCTGAGCTGTTTTTTTGTACAACTATTTAGAAAATCAGAATCACAATACTTTATTAATCTCAGGCCATAAATTGCTTTAATTGCTTCAACAACCAGGTGTCACAATAAAATGCCACACAAATTATTTGTGTGGCATTTTATTGTGACAAATCTTTCCTCTCTTCCTCAGCAACCAAATGCGATAAAATGTTTTGACTGGCTGCTGTGGTGCATTTTTCCACTAATAGGATAAAGGGTGGGATTTTTTTTTTTTTTTTGCAAGCACTCACCTTTTTACCATTTCCAAACCCACACCTAATGCATTAATGCATAGAAAAATCAAGGTGTAAATTATTTATCATAAATCTGGTTTTACTTGGCCTGTCAACACGATTTTAAAACTGGTATATCGTTTAAAGTCTGCACTTTCAATACAAGTTGAAGGGAGACTCAGCGAGGCTGCGTCTTGCAGAGACGTCATGTGATTTTGGTCATGTGATTTGGATGCGCTGGCACGTCCATCGACTCTAGAGGGTTAGTATAAGAGAAAAATAACATGCCCTACAGAATATACAAAATCAGTGGAAAGTAAATTGTCCATACTGTATTTAAATTAAGCAGCATTTGCAGAAATTATAAAAAGAGTGAAAAGTATCCACATAACAGAAATTGTGAATGATCACAAAAAGGGACTCAGCAGTAGTTTGTCATTTAAAACCTTTAGGGCTTTCAGTTTGTAGTGTGTAAATTCAATATGCTTCCCTTTGTAACAAAAATCTTTTAATCACCTCCTCTTTTGGGAAGTTTCAGTGCCTTGAAAGTTAAGGGAACACACGATGGCCAGCTGAAGTAAAATGTCTGGCCATTGGGGATCTTTAATCGCTGTTCCTTATGTTAGTTTCACTGTTCCTGATTTTTAATTCTCATTTAGTTTTACCTTCATATGGTAGCCCACATGGCCATTTAAACAAATAAACCACAATTTTTTTTTTTTACTTCTTTCCAGTGTGGTGAAAATGTATCCCCTTACAAGGGGTACAATCTGAACTTGGGAAATTCCCACCTGGTAAGGGAGATAAAAAATGTTGAGGAGTTTCAACCAATCAGCCCTGACTATTTTGTCTAAGAATCCTGGCACATGTATTCACAAAAATAGTTATATCTTTAAAAGAATGACCTATAAAAGGGGTGCTAAAAATGCCAGTGTTTTCATTTTTGTATTTCATTAAAACCAAGTAAATCTTCAAGATTAATGGAGTTGCGTGGACCATCACTTTTTATGCCTCTGCTATGGAGGCATTATGTTTCCAGGCTGTCAGTTCATTGCTAACCTTAGTACTACCATAGGAGCTGATTGGGCTCCTGGATTCTTGCCAGTGTGTGTGTGTGGTTGATCACCATGATGGGCTGACGAACTGATAGCATTTTTGAGGTCCATGTGTCTGTCTTGTCTGTCTCACCATCAGTCCATTGCAAAATTTACCACTACAGGAGCTTACTTGTTTACTGGATCTCTACCAAACTTTGTGTGGTTAATACCTATGATGGTTAGAAGATCTGATAACAATTTGAAGGCACTGGGTCAAAGGTCAAGGTCACACAGACTCATTAGTAAAATTCTTGTTACCATTATAAGAGCTTACTGAGCTGCTGGGTCCTGGCCAAATTTTGTATACTTAGTTACTGTGATGGGTAGAAGAATTGATATATTTTTGAGGTCCGTTCATCTGCCTGTTGCAAAATTTACAACAACAGGAGCTGACTTCCTTGCTGGTTCGTTTCTAAACTTTGTGTGGTTAGTACCTAGGATGGGTAGAAGATCTGATAACATTTACAAAATTGTGAAGTCAAAGATCAGGGTCACACAGGGTCAGATTTAAGGCGAAGGCATACTGGCTAAGTTCTAAGTGTACGTTATACATTCAAAAATAAAGTTTAGGCCATAGACCCAACAAATAAAAAAACAGTTGAATATGACATAGACTGTGTCCTCTTTGTGCAAACACAAGCTCAAAACAGTCAGTTATGACAGTACCTTTTAATTCTTAAATCCCCAGCATTGTTAGCAACTTGTAATAAAGAGTTTATTTGTCCTGTTACTGTCCTATCCCCACTCTATCCGGCCTACAGCCTTCTTTTACTTTCCTGTTGTCCCCTCTTCCTCTTGTCTGCCTTTTGACTTTTCTCCCATGCCTCACTTTACCCGTCTCTCTGTCACCGGACTCCAACCCCTCTTTTGTCCTCTCTATTGCCCCCTCCACACCTCCCAATTCTTGCCTCTCTCTGTCTCGTTCATCAAGCCCATTTATTGCTTGCGCTCTGCTCTTGGCCCTGCATATATCTGCATAGTAATAGGCTGTTAATTAGCTCTAGCTGGGGTGCCTGTGTGGAGATGGTCATAATGGAGTGGGCTTGGAGAGAGCGCTCACCTGGGCCACTTCTCAGGGCCTCTAGGCCTACTTCAGTGGCTTTGATTCATTTTTTTTTTTTAAAAAAACGTCTCTGTGTGTGTGTGTGTGTGTGTGTGTGACTACATGTGTGTAGTTTTCTGTTTGTTGAAGAGCATGCAGGACGTGACAAAGTAACTGCAAAAAGAGCACCAGAGTGCTTTTATGCATATTTGTGTGTATGCAGGACATGTTTGCTGATGTGTGCGTGTGTGTGTGTGTGTGTGGGTGTGTGTTTATGCCGCGTAGCACTGCTTAACTAGCCCACCTAGTTGTGCTCTCTTTGCTGCATAAACAGACATGCTGCTGTTTAAGCCTTTGATGTTGGCTTTGCAGGCCCCCTCAGGACTAGACTGGACTGTAAAAAAAACTGCAGTGCTGTTGTTACCGCTGCAGCTGTAACATAAACCCACATATTATACAACGATCCCGCCCCTTCTCTTCACCTTTCACCTCAAAATCATTGACCCCCGCCTGTAGGGAGCCGGGCAGAGAAGTCGCAGCATTCGGCGCGCCGATAATAGAGTCATCCTCGTGGGCGCGGTGGGCAGATGAAAGCATAGTGCAGATGCACAACAGCAAACAGACAGAGGTACTGTATCAGCACAGATGCAGGCCTGCAGGCAAGCACCCAGACGGGCGCGTGCGCAGCTCCATGCAACCTTTCGCAACACACGTAAAGTTGGATGCAGCACCAGCTTCACCAGCAGCGCAAATACTCGTGCAAACACACAAGCAGGTGCACGCACAGTCAGAGGGAGCGCACGCAGACAGACGGCACAGACTTGGCACAGGCAAATTACGCTGTGAGCTATTTACATATACAATATTAGAAATTTGCATTAAAAAAGAGGCTTGGAATAGTTTAATTGAGCATGCGGGAGGAGGAATAATGTATCTTTAAAAAGCGGAATAGAAACAAACAGGTGGGAGAACGCTGGAGGGCAAAGTGGAGCATGGAAGAAAATTCACATTCCCTGAGAGCCAGAGAGGGGAAACGACAACCGAAAAGGAGTCTTGAAGAGAAAAAGGAGAGATAAAGCAGAGTGTTTGCGAACGAAACGGAGATTGTGCCCATTGTGTCAGGAATAATGCGTCCCACACAGCTAAAAGGTTAGCGCCACGGCCTCAGGCCCCCACGACTATTACAATATGAAAGGGCTGAAATCTATGCAGTGAAAAGAAGCACTTCAGGGAGGGGAACGCCCTGCACTCCAGCCCCTAGAAAGTGCTCTCATTTTGAGGCCAAACCATTCCTGATCCACTGGTAACTTTTGGACTTGTGGAAAAGCGTTTCAAATCAAACTTTTCTGTGATTACATCATTAGGCACTGATATAAAGACAACAGTTGTCCAATTTTTAAGTGAACGTGACCTGGTTTAATTAAATTGAGAGTTGAGACTCACAGACTTACTGCTTTTGGACATTGCCATGACAAGATGCAGTAATATCCTATAATGAGTCTGAGTCCCCTGCTGAGAATCTAAACTTCTCATTTGGCTCCTGTGCTGTATAACTTAATGATGTATGCATCATTTTATTGCTGCTCACTTTGGAGCTTTATTGGATAGAACACAAAGAGGCCTATTTATAGAGCATATAGCAGTTTCTAAGCAGAGAAGCTCTGGCAGATATCTGCGAGATATGTTGTCAGACCAATCAAAGGTTCTAAATCAAACTCATGACGTGCTTATAGCTGCTTCAAGTACTGATTAGACCATTAAAGCTCCGTGCCTCAAATTGGGTCACTGGCCTGCTTTATTTAGATTGGCACATGCTGACATGTTTTGGTGAGGTATAGATAAAAGACTAGGCTCCTAATTAAAATAGAATTGCAGCTTTATCAATGATTTCATCCTCATTGACCAGATCTAAATGAGGATATGATCGTTCACTGCTTTCATATACACTTGTGAGGGGCCATTGCTCGCATATCAACAGCTTTGTTCCATCGATCTATCCTCCCTAGAACAAAAGCTTGGAGAAGATGAAAAGGCATTTGACCCAGTGCTGTTGCTAGGCCTTGTTAAATAGCAGGGGATTTTATTGACTACATTGCAGCAGCGCAGCCACTTACCCAAGCCAGTTGTCCAGGCATTGACAGCTCTACTGTAGGACAAGTCTCCACTGCCCAGGTGACCCAGTGGAATGCCTCGATGTCAACATGGGTGACAACTTTCGCGTACAAGTTTGTCTCAGTCCGTGAGTGTATGTCGTTGAAGTCATGAGGGCTCATACACATGCCCGCGAATGTGCGCGCACACATCACTGCAACGGGAAATCAATAAACCCCGGAGTTAATAGTGAGGAGGAACTGGCTCACCAGCTCTGTTAACAAACATCAGACTGTTAGCATAACCTCAGTCCACCCTTCTCCCCATGGAAATCCACTGGCATTGATTAAAAACCTCACGCTGCAGTTCAGTCTAGTCTCACTAGCTTATCTCTGGCTATTTGAAGCCTCTGCCGTCGCTATGGTACTCCTTTGCAGGCTATTTTGGAGTTAACCCTCGAAAATCTGAAAAACCAAGGACATAGGTACGAACGCAGAAAGAGAATTAGGAGTGCAATCCCATTTAAAGTCAGTGTTTCTGGCAGGGGGGCATTGTCAGCTGAGCAATTGCCCTTCACTTTTGAGAACCTGTATTAAACTCCATGTGGTGTCTCGTTACTTTGGTGTTCTTGAACTAGGCTTATCAGAGATCACTTGTCAGTCAAACTGGGAAGGTGGTTTTGTGATTTATTTTTCCTTTGACTATACTACCGAGGTGTTCATTTTTCCTGAAGCCTTTCCAAATCAAAGGAAAGTTCTTTTCTGCTCCAACAACAGACTTACTTGACAGAGTCTCATTGGAACAAACACGGTCTCTGATTGGGTAGCAACTTGTACATTTATTAAAGGTAATATGTAATCTACAACTTTGCCTACTTGACTTTGTGATATGTGCACTATACCTAGACTTTACAGCAATCCATGATGGCAACTTTCAGAATGCCATAAAATTCTCACTGCCCTCAAGTAATATATAGTTGTGTTCATGTATTTTATCTTCTTTTTACTGTTTTTGGCTCAACCAGATCCTGAGGAACGTATCTCAGTTTATGTATCACAAAACCTAAACAGCAAGCCCAAACAGACTTAAAAGCAGTGTTCTCAAGAAGTCTTTAACACTACAGCATTACAAGATTTCAGTCGGAATGAAAACACAAGTGGACAGTTGTGTCGGTTTTACTGTCATCAGTGGCTTGAAAAGAGGAGACTTTCTGTCGAAAATAAGCCAGCTTTAGCTGCTGGGGACAGTGGATGAAGACCCATCGGTAATTTGGCACAGGTTCTACGCTAGATTCCCTTCCTGATGCATGGTGGGAGGGGCTTGTGTCCCCAACTGGACTTGAACCAGGGGCCTTTCGCTTGCTAGGTGAATGTGTAAACTGACTTCTTCTACCCCAATACCTGTGCTGATGTGGAGTTTTTTTTCAGAGTGGCGGCACCTATTGTTCAGGAGAAGCCTGGATAGAGTCTGGTGTGCTCGCAACACCAGTATAAAAAGTAATGGGGCTGTGGTGAGGACACACTCGCTGAGAATTCACAGCTGTGAATTCTTTGTGTGACATTTCCCTACCCTGCCATCATGTGGGTCAAGGTGTGTGTGGGGGTTGAGAGGCCTGGGAAAGGATCTCAAGACTGCGTTATAGGTTGGTTGATAGATAGACGTTAAATACCCAGCATTTCTCACCAGCTTTTAGAACATGAAGAAGCCTTTCAGATGAGAGGTGAGAGTGTGACAGTTGTCATCAACTCTAACACTTAAGACTTTTCCTACCTGGATGACTGAGAACCTACACAGACCAGTGCTCTCAAGAACCTCATTTCACATTTCAGTAGGAGGCAGCAGTAAAAACCGGATGTTGGATAAGTAAAAAGGACCCCACAAGTTCCCACTCAGTTCCTCTGGTGGATATAAGTTGGAGAGCAGTGCATGTGGGTGTTGTAGGAGGCCAGATTGAGTACAGCGACAGCACAGGGGAGAGAGGACTGGCACAACATGTAATTAGAGCTTGCTTTTCTTAAACCAGTTAAGTGACATTTAGCTGAGAAGTGGAGTAAAAGACTACAAAGCTATGACTTGTTTTAATTGAAAGAAAATGTTTTTGGGACCTACTGAACAAATCTACTTCTGTCAGTTTTCTGTAACAGTAAGCCTGAATTTAAGTGTTTTCTGAGATATATGACAAAGTTTATGAAGTGAATACTTTCTGTTTGCTCCTGTGGGTGTCAGATGATTGACAGAAAGCAGAATGTAATTTAATATAGCGCTGATGTGAAATCACTTGAGGAAAGTGATCAAGCAGAGACTTTGAGCAAGAAAGTTTTGTTCTCCTATCAACTATTGAACAACTGTTAAACTTCCCACATTAACAACATAAAAAAGTTGAACTAGCCACAGCATTTTTGTACAATATTCCCTTCTTCTGCTTCTTTCTGGTGGCCATGATAGCCTTGTTTTTGTCTGGTAATCCATGTTGAATGCATATATTTCTTCCTCAACTTTGAAGGAATGAAAAAAAGTTATAAAAAAAACTGGCTTATCTTGGTCCGCCAGCTTAGTTCACTTTAAGCCTCCAAGCATGGAGAATACGAAGGGAGGAGTGGATCACCAAGGATTCCTTCCTGCTCTTTCTGCTGTTTTCAGCAACCGCTTTGGCCTTGCTGACAGTTGGAATAAAGTCTTAACGTATGAGGCTGCAGTTACACTTGTCTTTCTAACGTAATTCGCTGAGATTTGACCCTAAACGTGATTTTGTGCGACTATGTTGATGCATGTCTGTGGTTGACCTGCTACTGTGGGATATGCATCCCCACCAAATGAAGGTCTTTTTTGATCTGTGTCTGTGTTCTCACAGTGTTTTGCTTGGCGACTGTTCACCCTGAACGCACACGTGAATAATTGATAAAGAATGCAGGTCATGGTTGTAGTGCTTCCTTCAGCGCATGTTATGATACTTGAAATTTCCAATGTTGAAATTATTGTTGATGTCTGTTTATATATTTGTAGTAAATATGGGTGACATTGCCCACAGCCATTTAAGAAAATGGGTGGATCAATGACATTAAAGGACAACAGACGTCTCATATAAGTTTATGTTACATAAAAAGCCACGCAATCACAACCCCCCACACACACATATAAAGTCATGTGAACAAGAAAATTTTCACAGGACTCTATGCAGTCCTGTGAAAAACTAATAATGCCAACACAATGACTCAGTAGATTGTAGAACTACCTTTAGCAGTAATAAGTTCATTAATTTATGCACAGCTTTCTTAAGGTCTTGCTGCAGCATTTCAGTCTGGTTGAGATCTGGACTTTGACTCAGCAATTGCAACACCTCGGTTATTTTCTTTGGCCGCCATTCTGTTGTAGATTTGCTGGTGTGATTGGGATCGTTGTCCTGTTGCATGACCCAATTTCGACCAAACTCTGGGTGCTGGACACATGGCCTCACATTTGACTCTAGGATGCTTTGTTATACAGAAAAGTTTATGGTTGACTCAGTGACTGCAAGGAGCCCAGGTCCTGTGGCTGCAGAACAGGCCCAAATCATCACCCCTCCTCCACCATGCTTGAGAGTTGATGTGAGGTGTTTGTGCCGATACGCTGTGTTTGATTTTTGCTAAACATGGTGCTGTACATTATGAGCAAACATCTCAACTTTGGTCTTGTCTCTCCAAAGGACATTGTTCCAGAAGTCTTGTGGTTTGCTCAGTTGGAACTTCGCAAACCCAAACCATACTGCCATGTTGTTTTTAGAGAGAGGTGGCTTTCTCCTGGCTACTCTTCCAAATGAGCCGTACTTGATCTGTCATTTTCTAATTTTACTGCCATGAACTTTAACATGTTAACAGAGACCTGAGTGGTCTGGGATGTAGCTCCTGGGTTTTTTTTTTTTTTTTTTTTTGCAGTTTTCTGG
>VUQH01083061.1:48879-88303 GCA_015106775.1 Etroplus canarensis
AACTATTCCTGAAGACTTCTTATAGAAATGATTATAAAGCTTGCTTAAGAGAGTTCAGGCTCTGTTGAAGAATAAAGATGGTCATACCAAATATTGACTTTCAAGCTCGTTAGAATTGTCCAAAACTCTGCGTAACGTTACAGACTAGAATCACCAAGTGCTGAGCCACATAGTGCATAAAAGTCACTGCTGCTCTGCCGACTCAATAACTACAGCGCTCCAGACCTCCTCTGGCATTAACATCAGCACAAAAACAGCACACCAGTAACTTGGCACCACAGTAACCATGGGTTTCTATGGACAAGCAGCTGCATAAAAGCCTTACATTATCAAGCGTGATGCCAAGTGTCAGATGGCATGGTATAAAGCGTGCCGCCGCTGGACTCTAGAGTGGTGGAAACATGTTCTATGGAGTGACAAATCACGCTTCTCTAGCTGGCTGTTTGATGGATGAGTCTGGGTTTGGAGAATGCCTGGAGAATGTTACCTGCCTGACTGCATTGTGCCAAATTTAAAGTTTGGTGGAGGAGGGTTAATGCTGTGGGTTGCTTTTCTGGGGTCGTCCTGAGCCCTTTGGTTCCAGTGAAGGGGAATCTTAATGCATCAGTATACAAAGATATTTGGGACAATTTGATGCTTCCAACTTTGTGGTACAATTTGGTGAAGGCCCTTTTCTGTTCCAGCTTGTCTGTTCATCAGTGCACATAGCAAGTTCCATGAAGAAATGGTTGGATGAGATTGGTGTGGCCCGCACAGACCCTGACTTTAGTCCCACTGAACACCTTTTGAATGAACTAGAAGAAGGCTTAACAAATGCTCTTCTGGATGAATGGGCAAGAATTCCCATAGATACACTCCAAAATCCTGTAGAAAGCCTTCCCAGAAGTGTGTGCTGGAATGGGAAACCAACTATTATTGTGTATGTATTTAGAACAGAATGTTATAACAGCTCCTGTTGGAGTAATGTGGAAGTAATGTTAAATACTTTTGTCCATATAGTGTATATCATACATACATGTAGATGACATCCATGCCAATGCTCTGCTTATCTCGTTCAGGATCGAGTTGGGGCTGGAGCCTATCCCTTGACAGGTTGGCAGTCACGTCCATGACTCTTTGGACTAGCCAAAGAAAAACTACTTTCCTATAACATGTAAATCTACAAACATTCAGCTGTGTTCACAGAGAAGGGTGCAATACTGACCACAGTGTATCTTTATGTTGTCTCTCTCATTGAATAGGTAATGTATAGAAGTGGCTTTTTTTTAGTCGTCAAGCATTTATCTCTTCTAGCCGTGATTTTGTTCCAATTTGCCAGTTCGTAGCCCCTGCTGAAAGCAATATTGCCCATCACCGCTGCCTGGAAAAGTTTCCCCCTGTGTCATTAGCAGTCAGTTGCCAAAGTGATTGAATTCACACTACACTGGTTATCTTCCCAAAGGCATTTGTCATATTTCTTGAGGCTGACTTGACTTCATATCTGATAAAATTCACAGCATATGTGAATCTGCGGCACAGGTAAATCACACACACACACACACACACACACACACACACACACACACACACAAAAATCACATTCACAACAGATAACCACTAATGTATAATTTCCTCCTTTTAAAGTAAGTATAATTCTCTGCTGTCACTTCCTGGATTTGTAAATATATATAAATCAGCTGTGTTGTGACAGCAGATAAACAGAGAGGCACATTAGGAGCGACCAGGCAGAAAATTGCCAGAGTCGGAGAAACACTTGAGAAGGCCATCAACAGAAATGCATATAAACACAAACAATGAGAGAAACAAACACCAGTACAAGCAAACAGAGACAAACAAATTTGCTGTGCTCCGATGAATCCCAGCATTGGGCTGGTCGAGCCGACTGGGCCGACGCTGGGCCCGGGGGTTGGTTTAAATGACTTCATTTAGATTCAAGAAAACAGGAAAAATAAGACAATAATAAAAATGAACCAAAAAGTAATAGAAAACAGGTTTGTTTGCATTTATTTTCCTGTCTACAAGCTTCCCTGCTTATTCATTTATTGATTGCAATCCGCCTGCTTGTTAATTAAGCCATTCATTCATTTTGCATGTGGTTGCTTTTCACTCAGGATACTTCATGTCCCACAAATGAATTAATGCAGTGCATGATTGACGGCAGAGACAGAAAATAGCTGCCAAATAACATCCCCTGATGGGAGCTTTGACAGGAAGAGACTTATCTTTCTCTTGTGTGGAAAATGCTCCATGCACCAACAGTTTATTCCTTAGTCATGACCTGAGGTGGTGGTTGTTGGTGATACCTTATTTTTGCCTTCTTGTTCTTGCATTCATCAGACATATGTGTAGCAAACACACAATTGTGGCAAAAAATTAGTAACTGCATATAAAAATGGCACGAAATCCAACAAAGCCTTTGGTGTCATTATGTCCACTCAGGCTACGTGAGATTTTGCAGGTATTGAAGCCCTGTCAAGGTCATCCTACTTAGT
Organism: Etroplus canarensis; assembly: GCA_015106775.1. NCBI lineage: Eukaryota > Metazoa > Chordata > Actinopteri > Cichliformes > Cichlidae > Etroplus > Etroplus canarensis. The sequence goes on from VUQH01083061.1 coordinate 51,372, forward strand.
TATATGGGCTGTCTGTGTGGGTTGGCGGGCTTTTAGAATTAAATACAGTACTGTAGAAAAGTCTTCAGCCACCCCTTGTTTCTTTTTATTTTGCCAGGAAAATGGCAAATAAGTGCAGCACTTTATTGAAACATGCAAACATAAATGGAAATATGGTACATAAGACAAAAACAGAGTTTGTACATTTCCAATGAGCTTGAAAGTCAATATTTGGTATTCAGTATTTATTCTTCAACATAGCCTGAAACTTTTAGAAAAGTTTTCTTGTCATTTTTTTCAGTAGTCTTCAGGAATAGTTCTCCGGGCTTCTTGAATGACATTCCAAAGCTCTTCTTTGGATGTTGGCTGCCTTTTGTTCTGTTCTCTGTTAAGATGATCCAACACTGCTTCAGTAATGCTGAGGTCTGGGCACTGGGGAGGCAGTTTTTACTGCATTGGCAGAGTGTGTGTGTGTCATGCTGAGAAATGAAGTGAAACTCTTTCAAGATGGTTTTGCATGATGGACCAAACACTGACAGTACTTTTCTGTTTTCATAAATCCATAATTTTTGGCAAGATCCTCAACAACACTTGCTGAAATGCAGCTCCAAACCATGACCGAGCCTCCTCCGTGTTTTACGGATGGCACTCACTTTCAGACTGCTCTCCTGACCCCCTCCATAAAAATTGAATCAGAAAGTCCATAAAACCTGTTGGCATACCTCAGCCTTTTCTCTGTGTTTCCTTTTATTTAAGAATGGCTTCTTGACAGCCATCTTTCCATTGAGAGCATTTCCGATGAGGCTTTCTTAAGGACATGACTTGAAAGGTTCTGTAGATAGTTTTTAGACCTGCCGCTTTTCTGTCCTCCACTTGTCCAGTTTTATCAAAATTTTGAAGGACACTGCACACCGTACCAAGATATGACAAGTTTTTGGCTAATAGCTCTTTGGGATTCACCTCATTGATGCAAAAATACTATTTTAAAATCAGCCAATGTCCAAAGAAAAACTTTGAAAGACCTTCTGAAGGCCTGATGAACTATTGCTTGAGAAACATTACAAGAAAGGTCTGACTCCTTGGAAGCAAAATATAAAGAAATGAGGGGTGGACATTTTCACATTACTGTAGATTAGTCAAAAACTAGGGCTGTCATCCTGGTTATGACTGTTGTCGAGCTTCCTTGACTTTTCAGTAGATTTTAATTCTCATTAGTTTGTGTAATATAGCTAATCAGTGATTCTGAATTGTGAAGGATCATGAGCCGGGTGAGCTACTGTATCAGTGACATTCTAATTTCTGTTTGTTTGTGTTTGGGTCATAAGGCAAAGGTGATCCTATCTGTACCTATGGTGATAGACTTTGAGTAATGACCAGATGAAGACGATTGTGAATACAAGCAGGTTAAAGATGTTTTCTCTGCAGGGTGACCAGGCTTACTCTCAAAGATAGGGTCAGAACTTCCAGCAGAAATTCCAGAAGAGCTCAAAGTTGACCCATCACTCCTCCACACTAAAAAAGAAACTCTTAAAGTAGTTCAAGCACCTGATAAGGACGCTCACTGGTTACCTCCCTTTAGAGCTCTCCCAGGCACAGCCAGCTGGGTGGAAGATCTGGGGCTGACCGCTGACTTGTCAGAGGGATTCTGTCTCTCTGCTGACCTGGGAGTGGCCAGGGTCCCTCAGGGGGAGCTGGAGGAAGCTTGGGCAACCTGGCCAGCTGTGTTTCACTTGCTATCGATTGAATGTGTAGCTTCTAGTGCATATTTATTTAGGCCTGATGTATTCATTAAGAGACTGCCTGAGTGAAGTCATGCGAATGTGTCTGAAGAAATGCTCATTATAAGCCAGAGCTTGTTCTGCTTCAGCTGCTCTGAAACGGTTTAGTTAACCATGGAGGCAGTGACCTTTTCACAATGTGAAACTGCAACTCGCAACCTTTTGACTGCTCTTTCTTTCTTTCTTTCTTTCTTTCTTTCTTTCTTTCTTTCTTTCTTTCTTTCTTTCTTTCTTTCTTTCTTTCTTTATTTATTTATTTATTATCTTCTGCTCTCCTTTATCTCTGTGAAACATACAGTGGCTCCGTGATGCTTTGCCGTGTCACAGGGGAGTGTCACCACTGGCTTTGTAGCCTCATTGATAATCATTAGCAGGCTGTTTTAGGCTCCAGATGTACAGGAGGTGTATAGATATGCGGATCAGCGTTAGCCTTCATGCCGGTAATGAGAGGATGCATCACCATGATGAGTGAGTTGTTCAGATGGTCATATGTTTGTGTCAAGTCACCACGTTGCCGCAGGTAACAAAAATAGAAATGCATGTACGCAGGTGCATATAGCCATAAGCCAACCAATCTACGTATGCATTCTCATAGCAACAGTGCTCAAAGCAACACCACGCATCTTGCCATCTCTATACTCTTTGATCTATAAACTCTTTTTTCTTGTTCACCCACTCCCATTTCCCTCAACAGGTCAATTAGCAGGATCCAGACGCCCTCTCTTTTTTGTCTCCCAGCTAAGGGTGTCACAGTTACAGCTGTCTTTCCATTGTTTCTGGCTGCTCGAACTCAGACTGGTGCGCAGCTCCGAGCTGGGCAGCCTGGAGGTTCCGAAGCTGGCGCTGGCACAGGCACAGAGTAAGCTTCCCTTCTCCCTCAGGGTCTCTCTGACTGAGGGGGAGCTGCCTGCCACTGATAGACTCGACTCTCCCTCTCTGTGTGTATGCACGTACACATGTGTTAATTATTCAAAGTGTATTAAAGCTTAAAGATGCATCTCCAGATGCCTCTCTGATCGGTAGCGTGTTTAATGGAGAGAGACAGATGAGATGAGAAGCGAAAGGTGGAGCATCCACAATAAAACATAAGTGGAGGAGTGTGGCTGTGGCCTAGTTGTTAGAGAAGAACACGCTTGCTAAACCAACCAAGGGGCCTATTTATGAAATTATGTCCACGGTTCACATAAAACAGCAAAAAATATAAACGATATTGCATAAAAAATAAATACACATCATCTGGTAATGCTTCTGAAAGTTGTGTGAGGATATCTATGAATCTTAGATTTAATAAACAGAACACGAGGGAAAGCGATAACATCAAAATATGGATTGATGCAGGAGAAGAGGTCGTAAGTCGGGATGAGATTCACTTTTAATTAAGTTTGTCAAATGGTGCTTGTTTTAACTGTGTCATTATGCTAGAAAAATGGCAGATTGGGGAACCCGCTTGTCCATATTGCTCAAGGCTAATTTGTCGACGTGCCTATAGGAATTATGATTGTTTTGAGTCAGATCACCTATAAAATGACTGAAATGAGAAGATGGGGAGGGGGAGGACGTGATTAAAAAAAGAAAAGAAACAAAGACAGACAAAGGAAGTGGAAGGTTAAAGATATGCGCAGGGAAGGAAAATGAAAAATGACACAAGAGGAAGAAGAGCCAGGCTGGTGAATTAAGAAGAACTGAGGACATCAGTGAAGGAGCAGCATTAACAGTCGATGAAAGGACTGGGACGATGCAAGAGATGTTTTACCATTCAGAAGATGAAAGGATGCTTGAGGGTCGTGACACCACCCGTGGCTTGTGTCTCCTTAGCATCCACTCAATAATTCTATGTCATTTAACTAATGCTGTCTTCTTTAATCTTTTTTTTTTCCTTTTTTTTTGGAAACTGGGCTGCTAAAAATGATTTCATTGTGTAAGAATTTTACAGTGTTTGCTTACATTTGTCTTCAAAACATGAATAGGAATAATTGAAATGTTGCTTATTAAGTCACATAGGATTCAAAGGTGCTTAGCTTCATGTCTAACTTCTACTTGTGGCTTTATCTGGTTATATTTTGGATTTTTGTGCAATAAGCTCGGCCTGATAAGTCCATGAAGATACTTAGCGTGAGCAGTCTATAAACATGCTGTAGCACTCATTTATTTTTCAGTCCAAACTGAACTGAACTAAAGTGCTTTCCTGTGTTGTTTTTCTCATCTGACCTTACTTCTCCCTCATGCCAAAGGCTTAATGAACCTCACTTCTCTGTTGTTTCGAAGGCACCCGAGTAATCACATGTGGGAAATTGGTTTTGAAAGAGTTTTGACAGTGCTCACTGTCTCAGTGGGTGAATTTAATGGCCATCAAACTGTTGAATGGTGCAATGAGGAGGAGAAAGAGAGCAATTAACAGCAGTATCGGTTTTCTTCAGTCCATTATTCTATGCTAACAGAGGTAGCTTTCAAGCTATGGGCAACAACAGATTCTATTCAAACATTCTCAAATATGAGGTTTTTGCCAGAGATCTCCACGTGTGTAATGTAATAGTAGTCTACATTCCAATAGGTTGCCCCGTGGTTATATTGATTTCACTTTTGACAGATCCACCAAATTGGACCAAACGTTGTCTAATTTGGTGCATCGGTTGTGCAGTCTTGGAAAGAAACTTGCATGCCATTCACTTGAAAGTATAATCACACCCAAGGGTCTTTGAGTTCAATCAGTTTAAAGCTGTCTTTCCATTAATCTTGCAAGATCCATGTACACATTCTGCCACTGTACGCTGCATGGACAAAGGTATTGGGCCAACTGCGCATTACACCTTCAAGAGCTTTAATGACATCCCATTCTAAATCCATAGGCATTAATCTTGAGTTTATCTGCCCTTTGCAGAAATAACAACTCTCACTCTTCTGGGAGGCTTTCTATGAGATTTTGGAGTGTGTCTGTGAGAATTTATGCCCAGAGGTCAGACACTGACTTAATGAGATGACATGTGTTGCAAACTTTGTTCTAGTTCATCCAAAAGTTATTAGATGGGGTTGAGGTTAGGGTCTGTGTGGGTCCTTCAAATTCTTCCACACCAAATTCATCTGACCATACCTTTATTGACCCTGCTTTTTACATTGCACAGTCATGCTAAAACAAAAAAGGACCTTCACTAAACTTTTCCCAGAAACTTGAAAACATAGAATTGTCCAAAATGTCTTGATAAGCTAAAACATTAAGATTTTCTTACACTGCAATTAGGGACCAGACCAACCTGAGAAAAAGAACCCCTCCTCCACCAAGCTTTACATTTGGCACAATGCAGTCAGGCAGGTAACATTCTCCTGGCATTCTCCAAACACACACTCATCCATCAGACTGCCAGATAGAGAAGCATGAGTCATCACTCCACAGTCCTTTGGTAGTGTGCTTTACATCAAACAATCTGATGCTTGGCATTATGCCTGGTGATGTAAGACTTGCATGAAGCTGCTCATCCATAGACACCCATGCTATCAAGCTCAGTACAGCTCAACGTTGTTTTTGTCCCGATGTTAATGCCACAGGAGGTTTCTAACTCTGCAGTTATTGAGCCATCAAAGTGTTGGCGACTTTCCCGCACTTTGCAACTCAGCACTCAGCGACTCCGCTCTCTAATTTAACATGGTCTGCCTCTTTATGGCTAAGTTGTTGTGGTTCTGGAACACTTCCACTGTGCTGACTGACTTTTTGCAGTGGTGTCATCCTATTACAGTACCACACTCAAATTCAGTAGGCTCTTTAGAACAACCCATTCTTCACAAATGTTTATACCTGTGACAGTGGGACTGAACGATACACCTGAATTCAGTTACCGTATTTTCCGGACTGTAAGGCACACTTAAAATCCTTTAATTTTATCAAAAATCAGCAGTTCGCCTTATAATCCGGTGCGCCTCATGTATTAATTCTGGTTGTGCTTACTGACCTCGAACCGATTTTTTGTGGTACACGGTGCTCAAAAATCTGCCAAAATATTTTAGAATGACTTCGGTAAGCTATGAAGCCGCACTGCTTGATGGATTGTTGTAGCATTACTATAGTCAGGGGCCTCGCGGAGTAATACTTACTGCACTTCAACATAATATTACGGTGTGTTTATTAGGGCCCCAGAATGGCACCTGTTAAGAGACATGCTTACGAAGCGGATTTCAAACTCAAGGCTGTCAGGCACGCAGTAGAACATGGGAATAGAGCAAACTAATTTGGAGCTTGCCATCATTCCAGGTGGATTAACCAAAGAACTCCAACCGTTAGATATCGGTGTCAACAGATCGTTCAAAGTTAAATTGCGAGCTGCGTGGGAGCGTTGGATGACAGAAGGCGAACACACGTTCACCAAGACAGAAAGGCAGCGCCGGGCAAGTTACGCCACTATCTGCCAATGGATCGTGGACGCCTGGGCTAAGGCATCAGTCTCAAGTATCGTCCGAGCTTTAACGAAGAGCGGAATCATCACTAAACAGCTAAGTAACAGCGATGAGACTGACTCGGATAATCACGAGAGAGATGCGCCTTATAATCCGATGCGCCTTATGTATGAAAGTAGACCCATTCATTGATATTGCGCTTTATAATCCAGTGTGCCTTATAGTCCAGAAAATACGGTATTTAACGGTGTGTCCCAATGCTTTTGGCCATACAGTATATGTCACATTCTGCAGTATTGCTACGCTGGCATTGCTGTTAGTAAGGTGTAGCAGTGTAAACCCCTCTTTAGTGACAGTAGGTCCCCCTTGAGATAAGAAGAAAAAGTAATAAGTTGCTTTGAATAAAACTGATGAGGATAATACAATTGACTTTCAGGTTTTCTTCAGTGATTAAACTGTAATGAAGCCAAGGTGTCACTCACATTCATACACTTATTTAAGTATCAGTATTTCACTTCATAAGAGTGAAGTCGATCTCTTTATCTTTAGCGCTTCCCCATACATGCTCCATATCCCCTGTAGTAAAGGGCTGCGAGTGGGTGGACACTCCAAAAGGCTTCCAACACAGTTCAAAGTGTCTTTTATTGAACAGAAGAGCTCCTAGTCTGGTGCGATGGGGTGCCTGCCCTCCTTCCACCTGAGACTACGTCTGAGGAACTCTGTTCATTTGAGCAAAATAGATGAAAAGTTTTCTTGTTGAAATGAAGCACAGGGGGATGAGTCGCAAATCTAGAATAAAAGATGAAACAGGTCTTGCAAAGAGGAGCGATTGCTTTCAAAAGTTTTCTGGCCCCAGTGAATTTGCATACTCGATACCACGGTGTCTTTTGTTGTCAAGTTTGCTGTGTTGTGTGTTGCTTCAACTTTTCCGACCTAGGACCTTTGGGACCACGGAACTCATTCCCTTGTCACAAGACTAGTGAAGGGAAAAAGTCATAGGAAAGTTCGTGTTGCTGGCTTTTATAGTGACCTTGAAAGGTTGGCTGATTCTTAGATGGGTCACAGAAATTACTTATTATTCACTGGGTCATGGTCTAAAAAGGGGCTATGAGTCTGTTTTTGGTTGGTTCCCACATGGCAAGGAGCACTTTGTCATTTTCTACACCAAGATGAAACAAAATTCATCAAATTTTGATACTGCAGGCTAAAAAAAAGAAAGACAGAACATAGGGCTGTACTCAGTGAGGCCATCCTGAATTGCTTCTTGTTATCTGTCATGTATCCACTGTGTCACCCACAGAAATACACACACACATACACACACACTCTCTCTCTCTCACAAGCAGATTGTGTGTGTGTGAGTGGTTTTTTTTACAAGCTCGTATTGATCCACTAGCTGATGCTTATCATCTACATCCTCCTCTTTGACCATCCAGACTTGATAGCATCCAGATAGACACACAATCACACTTGGTCATCAGAGATAACACACAGGGCACAGCTATTCTAATGGAGACACGTGAGGTAGAGCTCTGTAGAGTAAATGGCGTAGAAGTAAAAAAAATAACTTGATCAGTTCTCCCATCGTTTTGAGTGGCAGCTGTTTGGGTTTTTCAAGACTATTTCGAAACGTTATTCAGCGGCTCTTTCTATAGAATCTTGGCTATCAAATTCATAACTAGAAGGTAGAAGAAGAAGATAAATCTACCAGATGACAAACAAAGGTGCTAATGAGCTACAGTATATGGACAAAAGCATTAGGCCACACTTCTTAATAATTGAATCTAGGTGTTTCATTCAGTCCCATTGCCACAGGTGTATAAAATGAAGCACCTAGCTATGCTGTCTGCCTTAACAAAGATTCGTGAAAGAATGGGTCATTCTAAAGGACAATACTGTTGCAACGATTTAGTTGGTGACATTTCTTCCATCCTAGAAATTCCACATTGAGCTGTAGGTGGTATTAATGTAAAGTGGGAGCATTTAGGAACCACAGCAAATCAACCACAAATTGAAAAACAAAGTAAAGTTTACAAAGTGGGGTTGCCGAGTGCCGAGGCTCATAAAAGTTGCCAACCCTATGGTGGCTCAGTAACTGCAGGGTTTCAGACTTTCGCATCAGCACAAAAACTGTGCGTCGGAAGTTTTATGGTATGGATGTCCATGCCATAAAACTCCATGTCCATGGCCAAGCATCTGCATGCAAGCCTTACATCACCAAGCGCAATGCCAAGTGTTGGATGGAGTGATGTAAAATATGCTATCACAGGACTCTGGAAGTGGAAACCTTCTATGGAGTGACTAGTGGCATTCCTGGGCTTCCTAGATCCAGTGAAGGGGAATGCTAACGCTTCAGCTTACCATGGCATTTTGGACAATTCTGTTCTTCCAACTTTTGTGGGAACAGGTTGGGGACAGCCCTTTTATGTTCAAGCATCACTGCACTGAAGTCCATAAAGGCATAGTTAGATGAATTTTGTGTAGAAGTACTTGATTGGCCTGCACAGACCCTGACCTAAACCCCGTTGAGCACATTTGGGATGAACCAGAAAAGAAATGGCAAGCTAGGCTCTCTCGTCGAGCATCAGCGTCTGACTTTAAAGACTCTTCTGGATGAATGGGTAAAAATTCCCACAGACACATTCCAAAAACGTATATAAAGCCTTCCCAGAAGAGTATAAGCTATTATAGCAGCAAAAAAGGGTGGGGAGTGGGGGGTGGGCATCTCCATATTAATGCCCCTCATAAAATGAGATGCCATAAAAAATGAGTTAGCAGATACCCAGGACTCAAAGAAAAAATGAAACCAAAACGCATCCAAAACCAATAATCATCTCCCTTAATCTACAGATTCTGCATATTCATATACAGATGTATTATGTGTAGAGATTGTTTATCTGCTGAACAGAAACATAACTAAAAACATAACTAAAATCCCCCAAGTGGCTTCTTTCATCCTACACGATCCAAATTGCTCCTGGATAAGGGATAGGTTTTTGTTTTTTATCATAAGGGATTATAATCAGTAGGTGTTACAATGATATAGTAGACTCCTAAGATTAATTGTACTTTGCTGCTTCTTTCTGCTTAATGCCAACCTTCTGGTGCTTCTTGCAAGATTAACCCAAACACATTGCATGAAGTTCTGTCCAATTCAGCTTCAGTAACTAAACCCCCTTTTCATTTCTTGAATTAGTTAATGTTTAGCATAGCAGAAAAAAATGCCATTTAGCAGCACAGATAAACAAATTCAATTGACTAATTTCTGGACAAAGGGGCCGGTAAAGTCCAAGGAGTGTTACATTGCTGTAAAAGCAGGTGCTGCACATACTATGGCACACACTAAATCAAACTGTCGATGAGCTTTACTCAATTCACATATCATGCGTTATTATTCTGGAGAAACAAGGCCCACAAATAGTGTTGTAGTACAGCTGCTGTGTTGATAAATATCATTTTATTTCTGGCCTTTGTTTCACTTCTCTTCTTTGGTTTTCATATATCGAGATCTTCAACATTCCCCACATAGGCGACCTCAAGGGAAGGTGTCTTATTATATAGCATGCTCTATGAAGATGGCAAAGGATACAGCAGGGTGTTGAAATGCATGCGTCCTTTTGGACTATCTTTTTTCTAACATAAATAAAATTTGGTCATGTAAAAAAAAACAAAAAAAAACCGTTATTAACAAGTTAAAAAATGATGGTGAAAGAGAGTATTCTGACTGGGAGACAATGATTGAGGAGACGTGTTAAGATGCAGCCTTATGAGCTGTTGGTGGAACAGAAAGAGATCTATTGGGATTACAAGCAGGATCCATTGCACAGCTGTTGTCTGAGTGTGTTACTTTGTGTTAGATTTACTCTCTAAGGATATAACTGTATTAGTGTCTAAAACTGAGACATTGCTCAACAGATGACTCTTCCTCTCTCTCCCCTGGGGCATATGGTCATCATATCAGGTCCTTTTTCTTTCTTTCTTTCTGTATGTGTGTGTAAGAGTACCGGTCGATGGGGTCTCGCCCCTTCTTTTCTGAAATGGTTCATTGGACTGTAACGCTAATCCGTTGGGACCCTCTACACTGTGATGACCCCTCCTGACATTCGCTCACATAGACAAACACACAGGCTCCCTCATCCATCATACTCGGTGGCTGTCTGCGCCTCAGAGAGGTGACCTCATTGGTGACAGCCAGCAGCCAATCGAGGCTCTTGCCTCATCTCTGACATCACTCTAGATGTTTCCATCCTGATAAAAACCAATTAGAAGTGAGGAGAAGAAAGTCAACAAAATATATTTTGACTCTAGATGTGTCAGGGTTAAATATAAAGTGAACAAATATCACATTTTTTACATGTTTCATTCCTCACGTGGGGGAAAAACTTCTTCTAAAGCAACAGAATATTTTAACGTAATAAACTTCCTCCTGCCTCTGTAAGTGTAATACACAGGGTACAATCCCTCAGGGGGGATGGTGGGGATTTTTCCCCCTTTGGTCTACATGTCCCTACCTCTGATTTTAGGGCTGTTGTAATTTACGGGTTAATCCAGATTAACATATTTGCTGTGCACAATGACTCAAAATCCCACAATTCCACACACTGGCACGTTTTGGGGTTCCAACTATCTGGGGGCAGAACCAACTCGATCAAGATGGATCATGCTGGTCTGCTCAGTGGGAAGTTTAAATACAAAAACACAAAGATGGAATGATCGACCAACATAAAGTGTTTTGCACGCTCTGCAGGAAGGAGTTTTGTTTCACTGAAGCACTTCCGTCTTAAAATGTCGCATCAGCGTGAAGCATGCATTAGTTGGGGCTTGCACCAAACCACCTTCTCAGAACGTCGGGGCCTCAGGAAGTCCACCAAATTGTACGTTTGTTTTTTAAAATTTTGTAATCTTGACACTACATCTGTTCTTTAGATTAAATAAAATACATGTTAAGTGTATATGTCACCTTCTGTCATAGGTATTTTTCCCCCCACAAAATGAAACACTAATTATGAACAGATATGAATCGCAACTAATCTAAATTGGTCCACAGCGGCCCTGTGATTGATCTGTTTAGAAATTTTAATCATTTGACAGCCCTATCTGATATGTTGTTTTTAACCTCAAATGGGGATCAAAATATATCCTACGCTTTAAATTTTTTGTGCTGCTTTTTGAAACAGTCTACAGCACAATAAACAATCAAATCAGAAATGGACTTTCTCTTTCAATACTTGTGGGCTCCTGTGACAGTAGGGATGATACTGTGTAAGTGAGGATAACTGGGATCCCGTAACGTTCCAGCTTTTCTTATCCCACAAAATACTGCTAGCTAGCTAAATAAAAGAAAAACGAAACACATTCTGCTCTGAATGTGTGATTCCTGCACATGCACACATGCTGATCGTCTACATCAGAACCTTCTACAAAGGTGAGATCTGCAGCTTCAATTTGACTTGGTGACTTGTAATTATGCAAAGAAGGCCGCTGTCTGTGACATTCTGCAGTTAGCCTTGCTTGTGTCTCTGAAATGCAAACGTATGATTTGGCTTCGCAACTGATGGAGGAGCAACATATCATATATCCCGGCTGTTGTTGCATGAGAGGTAGGGTACATGCTGGACAGGTCGCCCGTCTGGCATGGTTACTTGCAGAGGGAGGCCAACAGCGGTATTCCCTTTGTTGTTACAACACTGTGACCTGCATGCAGGTCTTCCAGGTTTCCGAGCCTTGAGCTTGGTCAGGGGCTCGCCACTGGTCGGACAACCCAGCGTCCCCCCACGCATCGACCCCAAAGTGAGCTCACTCCAAACGAGTTCATCCAAGAACTGACGAATGGTCATCGGAGTGGCCGTGGAAGCAGGCGCGGGGTTCCATCCGTCAACCACCACGAGAAACTTACCCAAAGACCTGACGCAGCAGTTTTGCTCTAGCCATCATATGTGCACCCAGCTCTCCTCTCTCCTTTGGCAGGGTTTAGGGTCTCCTCACCCACTGCTGCACCCTTTCCTCCAGGATGGGGTGCCTGGGGGTTTCTCCAGTCCCTTGTAAAAACCCTGTCTCTGATTGTGGCAAGTAAAGAGGAATAAATAAATAAATAAATAGAACGTAGCTCATTAAAAAAGGCACTGAATTGTAGCATGTTAAAATACCATTTAGCATTCGCATGGTCACATTTGATTGCCTCACTTCACTATCCTCACGTTTCACTGAGAATATTGCACGTATTAATTTAGTAAAAATTACAATATTCTTGTGAACACCGGGGTTAGATGTTTAAATTTTAAATTTATATACCTAAAGTTCATAATTGTTCTATCAATGTTACATTAAAATCAGTAATAACTAGTACACCTTCTATCAGGCTTCAGAGTATAGAGGAGAAAAAATGTGGTAATGTGTGTTTGTAATACTTCTCTGTTTCCATATCACTGCATTTGTTTTGAGAGTTTTACCCCTAAAACCCCAGCAGCCACTGAAGAGTGAAGGAAATAGGATGAGGATAACAGAGAAATGAATAAGGAAAGGAAGGCTGTGGAAGATGGAAAAGTCAATAGAAAAATGCAGCAAAGCATCATAGACAGCTGGAGTTCATGACTCCAGGCATCATCGTGTTTAAATAAACTGCAGAGCAGGTAGAAAGTGGAAGGTGGGAGGATCAGAGGCTTGGAAGATATCAAGTACAGAAGAGGAAGCTGAGGTTGAAAGAGACTAAAAAGACAATAGTGGTGTTGAGATTGAAAGGAAAAAGATGTGTCACTAAGCTACTGAAAAATAAACATGAAATAAGTGTGTATAATAACTTGTATATTTCATTATATAGCTGTTGACAATACCCAAAGCTAACTCCCAAGATAAACTTCAAGACTACATGAAATGTCCCAAATCAGCACAAAGAAAACCATACTTGGCATTTCTGTATTGCTCTGCCCCCCGTCCACCCCTTTTTCTTAAACATGATGTCTTGAGGACACATTGATGGACTTTTTTTTCAAAATTGCCAAAAATGTTTACTTGGATTCGAGGATGAACTGGTTACAATTTGGCAGCCAATGGGTCAACATCACTTGACCAGTTCTAAAATCACTCCACAGGCATCTGATACATTCTTGATCCCAGAAACACTTTCTGATCTCTCTCTGAAATACTAGATAGCTGTGCACCCTCTTTTTTGGCTTGTGTGAGCCTTACCTGCCTGCTCATGCTCTGTGATCACAGTGCATACATTTCTGTAAGCTCTAGAGCTTTTTCTAATTATACACCTTTCTAGTTTGGCAGCTGACACTATACTGTCTCATACTTCTGCACACTCTAAAAGTTTTATTAACGTTACACTTTCCCATTGACATCTAATTTTAAGTAGTCGTGGATGTTCTTGAATTCAACTTTATGTAAATATATATTTTTGACTTTAAATGTTTGCATATCTGTGTATGTGTAAATTTGAAAGCCTATTAAAACCCACGAATTTGAGCTATGGAAATAAACCTTGACTTGTGTTATAAGTTGACTACTGTGATCTTTCAGTTGCATTTCTTACTAAGCTAATACCATTTATGTTGGCTTTACTGTGTTTAGGTATTCCAGGAAGCCATGTTAATGAGGTAACCTGCATGAAATCTATGTTAAAAAGATAGCAGATGTCATTTTTCACCCAACTGAGCCAAAGGACTGATAAGGTACTGAGAGAGCGAGGCATTCACCAGTTCATAAACGTTTCACAAGAATCACTACTCCTCCCACAGTGTTGGTAATAATTTAATCGAGCTTGCACCACTTGCATCACCTAATGGGTCTTCACCCAAACTGTGCTCGATGTTAGACCGAGGTCATATTTGTTATTTTATCGGCGCTTTCCCATTTTCGCAAAAATCGCTACTCCTCCTAGAGCATTGGTCAGATTTTAGCGAAATTTACATGCAATAATCTCATGGGTTTTCACCCAAATTGTGCTTGAGGTCAAGGTCACATTTGTCATTTTGCAGGCGCTCTTCTATTTTCACAAGACTCACTACTCCTAAGAGTATTAGTTTGGATTGTAGTGTTCATAAAATGAGTGTTTGCGTGTGCTCCTCTGCCATATAAATGCCATTATATGTATTTAAGGCATAATAATGTCTTAAACTGCATTGGGGGTGGTCAAGAACTAGGGCTGTTGTACTAGATGTGATTGTTTTTGAGCCTCCTTGACTTCTAACTGGATTTTAATTCTCTTTCGTTTGTGCAATACAGCCAACTGGTGACAAGAAACGCATCACTTTCTTTCTTTACTTCACACATTAGAAGAACCTATGAACTGTGATGATTGTGACCTGGGTGGGCAACTGGGACATTGATGTTCTGGTTTCTGTATATTAAATCAAAAGCATACTTAAAAACTTGGTAGATGTTTTTTTTTTCTTTTTCCAGTTTTAAAACTCATTTTCAAAGAGTAAAATCTGTAGTTCTACAGATACAGCTGACAGACCTAGTAGAGATTTCACACTGTTGATATGGAAGAGGAACTCAGATTAATTTCTTTCTGAAGGCTTACCTTCCCACCTTTGATCACAGTATCTGTGTATTTGGCCCCAAGGCTACTGTAAAACACTCCACAGGCCGAAGAACTAGCTTACTGAACAGAGCCAGAGGGCAAGATTTAGCTTTGGTTCGGTGTGTGTGTGTGTGTGTGTGTGTGTGTGTGTGTTTGTGTGTGTGTGTAAGATGATGAATGTGTACCTGTATGTGTATTTAGTGCATATCTATCTAGATGTAACACTGCCTGTCTGTGTGTCTGTATTACTAGTCTGGGAATTAGTTTGGATAGATATAAGCGGTGTGTACGACTCCCATGTTGCAGAGCTCCTCCCCTGCCTTGCTCTGCTGGGAACTTGACCTCCTTGACTCTCATCCCCCACTTTAATAAACGAGTGTATGGCTCCCAAGACCTCGTCTCGCCTCCATATCTCCTCCCCGTCTTCCTTCCCGCTTCACCTCCCTCACCCTTTCTCATCCACTGGTTTATCACTGCTCATCCTCTGCATCAGTGTTCCTCTCTGACTTTCAGTGCAGTAAATTTGGAGCTCAACAAGGCCTTTCTGTAGATTTAGTTAAGCATTCAGTAGCCATGACTGGGAAGAACGCAGATATGGAGCCCTATGAATTATAAAGCGTTAAATACTTCATACAGTATTTATAGTTGCGTAGGTTTTATCATTACTATTTTTGTCCTACTAAATGTCATCAAAAATTTGCTGACGATCATTTGGTTTATTTTAGTCAAGTTATTCCATTATCGTTTTATCATATTGAGCTTTTATTCATTTATTCATTTCTTAATGAGCTTTCTTGTTTTTAATGTGCTTTAAATGCAGTCTTTAAAATAAGTTTACAATAACCATAGTTAATTAAGCTTTACTTAATAGTTTCAGGCGTAACTAACAATAAAGTGGTAATTATTAACCTTCTCATGCCTGATATTCACTACAGTGGACAGCCATTTTATTTAATATGCATGTGTTTTGTTTGGATATGTTTGGCTCTAGTCTTTGAAAAAATGTACCTATACTACCTAAAAAAAGTTGTCTCAAAGAGGGAGGAGCTAGAACAGCTTGGCCCAGTATGAATTAAAAAACGTACCTTCAGCTACTCTCTTGTATTCTCCTCAAGGGGTCGCTACAGCAGATTAATCCACATTGGTAATTTGGCAGAGGTTTTACACCGGATGCCCTTCCTCATTAACTGTCCATGTTGAGAGGGGCTTGGTTCTTTTGCTTGATAGCTTGTAAGGCGAATGTGTAAATGATATGAAATTAAATGGCTTTGCAAAAGTTTAAGGTATTACAAATGTTATCACATAGTTTTTGCAAACGTTGCAAATTTCACTTGAATTGTTTGTTTCATGCCTAAAGGGTAATGAAACAGTTACAGAAAAAATCCTGAATGAAGATGTCATAATTCATGCATGAAAGGGTTAATGTTGATCTTACTGGTCTAATTAATATAATTAATTTCATTATTGTTGTATAAACCATTTGTTATAATATCTGGATTTTATTGTAAAGCTGAAATGGATGTTTAGTAAAAAACGTAAATGCTTAATGACTGTGTAGTGCATCTGTGAATATTATCTGTACAGCAGTTATAAAGTTGCCATTAGCAAAATTTTTAAAGAGTATATAAGTAGGCAAACGGGCTGCAAGCTGTCATGGTTACGGCTTGCTTGTCCTTTCTCCCCTCACTATTGGATTAGGTTTAGGCACAAAATGAGTAAGTTTCAGAAAAGATTGCCATCTGGGTTCAAAGATAGCAAGTTAGGAATTAGACCGTATCACTATTGCGGGGACATGTGCATCATGGGACCACTGCCAAATGTGGAAATGTGCTTATCTGAGATGCAATAATTTTAACACAAGACAAGAGTATTTGGGAATGAGAAACGTGGACAGGCTCACTGATTTGTAATAAATGTTTTATTAAATGTCTATAATATTTAGAAATCTTTAACAATTGCATATTGTTGTCATTTTCATCACACTGCAGTTGTTATTGTCTCATATCAGTGATGATCATTGCTGGGTTCTTAAGTAATTCCATACTGTAATCACGTTCTATTTTTTTGCAATGCATGATGGGAGGATAAAAAATAAATAATCCAATGTGCCCATGCCTTCTGTACTTGTGCTATAATCAGGTTTCCATTTTTCAAGGAGGACGCAAATAGTAGAGTGACCTGCACCTTTTAAGGAGTGAACTTTGAGGACTTTACCATGGCAATTCACAAGAATCGCAACTCCTCCTACATTATTGGTCAGATTTTAGTGAAACTTACACACAGTAATCAGTAATGGGTTTTTGCCTAAATTGTGCTCAAGGTCAAGGTCACATTTGTCATTTTATGGGGATTTTCCATTTTCACAAGAATTGCTACTCCTCCTAGAGTAGAGTAGAGTATTGGTTGGATTTTAGTGAAACTTTCACACAATGACCACCTAATGGGCCTTCACCGGAATTGTGCTTAAGGTTGACGTTTAGGTCCCATTTTTCCATTAATGGGCACTTTTCCATTTTCAGAAGAACCGCTACTCTTGAGAGTATTGGTCTGGATTGAAATGTTCATAAAATGAATATTTTCATGTGCCCATCTTTAAATAAATGCAATCATTAGTTTTATTTAGATCATAATAATGTCTTAAGCTAGGTTAGTGCCTGGTCGAGAACCAGGGCCATTGCCTTTGGTATGACTGTTTGGGAGTCTCATTAGTTTGTGCAATACAGCCAACCAGTGACAACAAAGCTTATCACCTACTTTCTGTTCTTCGCATATTACAATAACCTGTGAACTGTGAGAGAGCGGGAGCTGGATGAGCTACGGTACATCAGTGACATTCTGGCAATCGTATGAAAGAACAAGAATGTGAGGGTAAGGTGCAAACCAAGCCAGAAGCAACTTCTGCTAACACAAAAGGTGACAATAGTGGTGATGAGCAGTGGCGTTTTTAGCTCTGTAGCCTCTATGTCTACCTGTACCTGTTTCTACAGTAGAATTTCTGTGGCTACAGTATTTTTTTTTCTGCGAAGTGCTCTTTGTGCTTTCTGTTAATACTAAAAATAGTGAAAGAAAGATCTTGTGTGTCATCATTAGGCTAGGAATTTGTGTCAGTGGGGCTGAAACACAAGATTTTTGTTGCTAATTGCTAATTATGTGAGAGTACTGGCCATGTAACGAGTAACGATGAGTGTAATGAACCACTTTATCCAAGGAGCAATTAAGTAATGTAATACAGTACTGGGTATGGATCTAATACAATGTATAACTGCTGAAGTATTAAAAATTACTGAATAATATTAATTGTATTTTATATTAATATTTGCTAAAGCTTATTTCACTAATAATTTACAATGTATTGATAATGCTCATCATGAGTTTCCCCTGTATTTTCTTTTCATTTATGTCTCCATTTTATCATAGCTCATAAAGCACTTAGAATTGTGTTTGATTCTTTTAAAAAACGCCACGTAAATAAAGCCTGACTGATGGATGTACAGTTAACTGTTATCCCTGCAAAACAATAAATGTTCAAAAATAAGACAACAATAGGAGAGAGAAAAGGAGAAAAGGAACGCTACAGAGAATTTAAAGATCAAGTGTGAGCGACGGGAAGAAAGAAAGGAGGGGAGAGAAAGAGAGGGATTAAAGGAATCCCCCAGGTAAAGAGATTGTTGTGTCTCATTGTGTAGAACCGCTCCACTATCTGATGCAGACTCAGCTGTGACACCTGTCACCACTCCTAATGAAACAGCTCCCACAATCCTCTGCTCTGGAATCTTTTGTTCACTCCCGCCCTCCTTTGTGCATGTTTCCCTCTCGTTTTCCTTTATTGGTTGGTGCAATTGTGGGTCTTTGTATTTTATATGTAGGTCCTGTGTGGAGAACGCCTTTGTATGTTGAGGGATACGTGTTTGTGTGCGTATTATCGTATTCCTCAGAGGAATGTTGCGTTGTGCTTTTTATTCTGACTCTGATGCATCAGTAATAAGGAACAGACCACAGGAGTGTGTGTGTGTGTGTGTGTGTGTGTGTGTGTGTGTGTGTGAGATTGTAGACACTGGAACAGATTCCTGATTGTGGTCCTTTTAACGTTAACATTGCTCCTTCTTCATAAGGAATCTAGTCCATTCCCAAATACTCACTCTCCTTTTCCTTTCCTTCTTTAGCCCTTCTTTTTAGATTTTATTACAGGCTAGCAGCAGTTCATTAGCAGTCTGTCACCATCTATGAATACTTAAAATTTTAACTGTCAGCTTCACTAAATGACAGTCTGCTTTACTGGGCTCATTGGCATTGATTTGAGCTCTCCTCTAGCTTCTCCTTTCTGATATCTTTCCAAATCTTTCCCTCTCTGGAGGAAAAAAAATACCCCTGATCATCCGAGCCTCCTGTTGATAGTCACAGCTGAGGTTTCATATTGAATAACTGCAGTTATAAAATGGACCAAGACATATTGCATTGTGCAAAATGATCACTTATAATCACAGTAGTATTAACATCATTTTACCCCAAGTAAGTACTTGTACACACAAAAAACGGTTACCTGTTGTGGATAACTGTATATATACTGTATATATACACAATATGGACAAAAGCGTTGGGCCACACCTCGTGATTACTGAATTCAGGTGTTCCTTTCAGTTGCCTTTACAACCATTTGTGAAGGAATGGGTCTTTCTGAAGAGTTCACTAAATTGGAGCATGGTATTGCAATAGGAAGTCAGATTGCGATGTTTTTTTCCCTCCTAGATGTTCCATGATCAGCTAACTGTAAGATCTTGTGAAGTTACAGGGCAGGGTTGCTGAGTGCTAATGCACATAGTGCACAGAATTTGCCAGTGCACTGCTGACTCATTAACTGCAGAGTTCAAAACCTCCTCTGGCATTGTCATCAGCACAAAAACTGTGTGCTGCGAGCTTCATGGCATGGGTTTCCATGTCCAAGCAGCTGTATGCAACCCTAACATCTCCAAGCACAAGGCCAAGGGTGGAATGGAGTGGTGTAAAGTACTCTGGAGCAGTGGAAACTTCTTCTGTGGAGTGATGAATCATGCTTCTCTATCTGGCAGTCTGATGGCTGAGTCTGGGTGTAGCAAATACCAGGAGAACACTACCTGCCTGAATGCACTGTGCCAACTGTAAAGTTTGGTGGAGGACAGATAATGATATGAGGTTGTTTAGCTAGACCCCCTTAGTTCCAGTAAAGTGAAATATTGATGCTTTAACTTACCAAGACATTTTGGGCAATTCTGTACTTCCGACTTTGTGGGAACAGTTCGGGGAAGACCTTCTTGTTTTCCAGCAACACAGGGAGCTTCATGACATGGGTTTCCATGGCCAAGAAATATGCCTCAGTGCACAATGCAAGGTTCATAAAGGCATGGTTGGATGAGTTTGGTGTGGAAGAACTTGACTGGTCCGCACAGAGCCCTGAACTCAACCCTATCAAATACCTTTGGGAGAAACTATAACTGAGATTGCAAGCCACGTCCTCTTATCCAACATCAGTGTCTGACCTCACAAATGCTTTTCTGAATGAATGGGCAAAAATTCCCACAGACACACTCCAAAATCTTATAGAAAGCCTTCCCAGAAGAGTAGAAGCTATTATAACTACAAAGAGGGGACCGACTCTCTATTAATGCATAAAGAGTAAAATAGCATAAAGCTCGTGTAGGTGTAACGTGTAGGTGCCCTGATACTTTTGTTCATATAGTGTAAGATATAGATATATAGCTACCTTGACATCACCCATTGGTTTTTAATGTTGTGAGTAAAACTTGGGATTTATTAGCTAACACTAACACTGACTAGCTGGCTTGGTTAGATAGGGGCATTTGTAATTCTCTATGATTTGAAAAGAAATGTTAACATTGCCTGCTACAGTAAGGATTTGAACAAAACCAAAGCCATTTTTGTCAACATTGATTTCTGATCCAAAATTTGGCACGGGGATTGACTCACTTTTAGAGGCAGCCTGAAGGAAGTGCAGCTTTTGGCAACTTCTGCAGTGGCTTAATTTTTCAGTCACGGAGGTTGCCTCTGGAGATGGTTCTGATTAGAGGGTAATTTATTGGAGCAAAAACCTAAACAATTAGCTCAAATCTACTAAAAACTCAATGTTTTTGGATGTAAATGTATTCAGAGTTTCTTGCTATGAACGACATTTCGCATTGCACCTACTAATTCCTTTTATTGTAAGATAATTTTTACTGCAGCTTTATGAGCGTTATTGAGAACAGACTGTAATGACCTTCAGATTTTCACTGAAAAGCACTGCAGCTTACTTTATGCTGTCCTATCTTTAAGCTGTGTTGTTTGCTCCTGCATATGTCATTCACTCTTTTTACTCATGCCATAGAGTTTTGAAACGGCATATTAGCCGTATATTCACCCAGCACGATCCCATATGCAGTCACCTCTGGCTGTGAGTGTGCTCTATATCTTTGTGAAGGGAGCAGAAGAGTCTCTGGGTGCCATTATGTCCAAATTTGCCTCCTCTTTCCGCATCCTCTCTTCTGTTCCCAGGCCAATCTGCAAGTCATTACTGGTGTTCCATTAGACAGTGCCCCAGCACAGAGCAAACTCATATTTAGATTACTCTACAGAGTACGAGGCTGCCAGGATGCTTTGACTTTATCTATTCATCCCTGATTTAAATAGTATGCAGCTTCCACTGATTTATCAGTGCGTATATAAACGTTTGCCATCCTAATAGGAAAATTATAGCTTGCTCGATGGTGCTTAAACTGAGATAAAATTTCATTTAGACATTGTAGTTCAGTTTTGGATGGCCTTTATTATTGTGTACTGTATCTCCACATGAATGCCAAACTCATGCTAGTGGGTATAAGCAGTTTAGAGGTAATTACAGACCTTATAATACTGCAAAGGCACTTTTCACCATTTCACACAGCTGACAATGCCTTAACAAATCACAGCTTTTTTAGAATTTTCCATAAATGGTAGTTTCAGCATCTCAGAGCAGCACATTGTAGGTAAATCACTCATGTATTTTTAGCCACTTGTGAATGTAAAGTCCCCATAGTGGTAGCAAATGAAGTGAAGCCAGTCCTTAAACTCGAATATGATGATATAGCCGCGTCTCATTTATTAAATCAGATTAAAATCAAATTGAAATACAAATTCGCTCTGGAGCATGTGCAGTATTGTAACTTGGATTCCAGCCGACAGCTGTATATTGTTTTTTGATTTACTTAAGGCTGAACAGCCGCTTAGACATTTCAATTTGCTCAATTAATACAGTGCAAAGCTTTTGTTCTTGCCAAATTTTTATTGATTGATGAGCAGCAAAAAACTGCTGAATGGGAAGCGCTTCACAGTCATGTCCCGTTCTAATCCGTTAGACCTTAGCTGTTTTACTGTGCAACATGGTAGAATTAGTAATGTCCATGTTCCTAGGAGACGCTGCCTCAGGCTCTCAATTTTGTCCACGCAGAAAGAATTAGAATATCCTTTGGTGGATTCTATTCGGCAACAACATGCCTAATATCCATAAAAGCCTCATTAATATGGGGAAGGGGTTGATTCCAAAATGGTACTCTTTATGACAAGTAACTGCTACATTCAGTATTCTGTGT
The DNA here is from genome assembly GCA_015106775.1 of Etroplus canarensis. Lineage (NCBI taxonomy): Eukaryota > Metazoa > Chordata > Actinopteri > Cichliformes > Cichlidae > Etroplus > Etroplus canarensis. The sequence goes on from VUQH01083061.1 coordinate 73,637, forward strand.
TTCATAAATGGGGGAGAGCTTATCCTCGGGAGTGTTGGTAATTTGTAAGTGGAGATTTTAGGCTGGTGCATTTCAGCATGAGAACAAAGGAGGCCGGGCTGCATGTGGAATAGTGTCTAATGGGGTTGGATGCTCTTGGGAAGAAAAAGAAAAGGATTCATAATCGTGGTCATCAGGGATTCGTGATAGATCCAGATCCCACTTCTAATTCACAATTGTGATTAGACTAAAAAGCGATTGCAACCTGTCTTGGATTGTACTCAGTGTGTATTTATATCTCCCAGCTGAAAGAAGATGAAGTTTTGACCTAGTCGCGCTGCTGCAGTGTTGGCTGCGTCCGCCGTGGAGATTTGCAACGTTATCGCAATAACTTACTGCAGATTTTGAGAAGCTTCACCAAACTTTTTGGGTATATACCCCCGGAGGAATAGTAGGGTGCTATTTAACTTCAACTCGGTGAAAATATGAAGGACATTACAGGGGAAACATATGTTAAAAGTGGTTAAATTTTGATATGAGACAAACATCATTTTAGTGTCTACTTTATAGCTCATCTAGTCGAAGGACTGATGAGGTAATGCCATGGTGCAGCAACCATCCCTCTCCATTTGTCTGTCAGTCTCCAATTCACAGATATTGCCACTCCTTCACGAGAATTGGCCAGAATTTAATGAAACTTGCACACAATGATTGCCTAATGGGCATTCACCCAAACTGTACTCAAGGTCAAAGTCATGGTCATAGTTCTCGCTTTACAGACACTTCAAATTTCAAAACAGTTGATATTGCTCAGAATACTTCCCTGGTTCATAAAAATGAGTTTGTGTGTGCCCCTGTGCCATCTATACATAAATGCTGTCATTAGTTTTATTTATGACATAATAATGTCTTAAACTTGCAAATCTGAACTCAACTCCACCGTCACCTATTGTGTTGGTACCCGCTCAATGATTCTCAGCTTTTAGATGGCAGACCTACTGCTAACAGTGCTGTGATAGCTTGAAATATCACTTCGCCACACATTCTGCATACCATGTACCCTGTTCTGCTGGACGTCTCTTCCTGTTAAAAGGGAGTTCGTCCTTTCCGCAGTTGCCAAGTGCTTGCTCATAGGGGAATTGTCTGATTGTTGGGGTTTTCTCTCTAATACTGTCTGGCTCTTTACCTTAAAGTGTAAAGCACCTTGAGGTGACTTTTGTTATGAATTGAATTGTTAAATCAGGGTTGCTAAGCTTTACTGTCAGAAGAGCCAGTTTGATGAATTTTTGACCAAAGAAAATCTGCATGGAGCCACGAAACATATTTACGCGATAAAGACAAAGAGGCCCATCAACATTACTAAAAGTTATAAATAATTACAATTTTTACAACGTGACTACACTGCAGTGGGCTAGTTATGATTATTTGATACTTGAATAATAAATGTTTTTAAAAATAGCCATTACTTAGTTCTATAGTTGTATTACTGTAGTTTTTGTCAAAGCCACAGGGAGCCACTAAATATAAGCAAAAGAGCCACATGCAGCTCTGGAGCCGTGGGTTTGAGACCCCTGTGCTAGATGGTTATTTTCGTGATCTAGCTGGTCATGATCATGGGGGGGAGTGGTCCTATTGGTCAATTCCCATATTAAGAAGTCGTGTTTGTGGATTTTTTTATTGCAGTTATCGTCACATTAGCCATATGATATGCTGTGCTATGACATGCTGATGTGTTCACATATTTTCATGTTCTTATAGCCATGGTTACTACTGACCATGTGGTCATGACTCCGGAGCTCAAACACTTTAATTTTGTGATAAACGAGATGAATTGGTCCTGGATGTGACTGTGTGGGCGCCTCCTTGACTTCTCATTGGGTTTAATTCTCATTAGTTTGTGCAATGCAGGCAACCAATGACAAGAAAACTTGGCACCTAATTTCTGTGCTTCACGCATTACAATAATGTGTGAAGTGTGATGGCTCCTGAGCCAGATGAGCTACTACATCACTGATGTTCTGGTATGCCTACCAAGCAGAGAACAAACCCCAAGTCCAAATAAAGAGAAGTTAAATGAATCTGGATCTGATCCAGAAGTAATACTGATTTTTTTCTTCAGCTTTTAATGTATTAAGAATAAAAAAGAATGTCCCTCTGACCGCTCTCCTGTATTCTCTCCAAGGGGTCATCAAAGCAGATTAATCTGCATCTGTAATTTGGCAGAGGTTTTAGGCCGGATGCCCTTCCTGACACAACCCTCCATGGTGAGAGGGGCTTGCATCCCCACATGGAATCAAACCAGGGACTTTTTGCTTGTGAGGCAAATGTGTAAACCACTACACCAAAGGGACACTTTGAATGTACTAAGAGTAATGTAGAGTAAGGGAAAATCAGACCTCTTTAACGCATCAGCTTGTTTCTCTAGTTTACTTTGATCTGATCCCACACAGAGGGTGTTCCTGGCCTGGGAGATCGAATCTTTTTAAGTGTCACATCTAGTTTTTACTGTTACTGGACAAAATTTTTCTGGTTTTGTGCATCAGCAATTCGAGAGCAGTCCTTCCACCCTGCTCTGCATCTCACTAAAATTTCCTGTTATCTTTTCCAGTTATATCTCAGGATCTTTATTCCTCTTTTCCTCACCTCCAGGAGTGTCCTCAGATCCTGCCCTCCACCCAGATCTACATCCCTGCTGGAGTTATGCGGCCAATCACCCTGCTGGCCCAGAACCTGCCTCAGCCTCAGTCTGGACAGAGAAACTACGAGTGCATCTTTCACATCCAGGGCAACACACACAGCGTCCCGGCTCTGAGGTTCAACAGCTCAAGTATACAGTGTCAGAAGACCACGGTAAGAATCAAAGTGCACGCATAGTACACACACATTCATGTGCAGAGAGGCAAAGTCTTGCAGGACCCCATCTGCTTCAGCAGGCGCTCTGTTCTGGACAGCCATGCTGGTCTACCCAGCATCTTGGAGCAGGAAGACTGGCAGTAATAAACTGGTATAGCAGAGACTCAAATGGAGGCATATGGCCACAGGGACTGACTGTAACTGTGACTTCATTCCCACTCCTCACTGCAGCCTCTTAGCCCTCAGTCAAACTGTCAGCGCTAAAAGGCAGCGACCGCTGCAGCACTGTTAATTTCCTCAGCTCCAATCGGGGCAGGAGGCAGAGGGGAGGCATTTTAACGACACCAATTATGACTTAACTTAACGAGACATATGATTAACATGCAAGGCGAACACCGCAGCACTTACTCACAGTGATAGGTCCAATAGCGAGTCGTCTCTGTTAAAAGGCAGCAGGAGCCAGCGTGGGGCTCTGGCAGCTTCGCCAGCTGCCTTTTTTTTTCCAGCCTGTCACACACTTGTCAGTGACTCTGGGTCATTTACCGACTTCTGCATCACTACTGGGCTCGGAATCGCATTGCTGATTTGCGACCGCTCGCTGTTTCTGAACTATACCGAGTCGCCCACTTTCTCCCTACAAAGGGAGAGATTGAGCTTCAGCGCTGTGATCCTGGAAGTCGCTCTGCCTCTGATGTTGGATGGTGACACACAAAAATAATCCTGGGGCATACTATTGAAGTTGATTTGCAGATCGTAATGATGCCTCCTACAGTTCTTTTGTGCTTTGGAAAGGTAATTTGCGCATATATAGTCGCTTGTGTCGCTATAATTGCTTCATGCAAGCGAGGTTCTTTGAGATTTGGCTTTTTGAGTTGTTATTACTGGTTTTTGGCAGATTTGTCCTCAGTCACCTGACCTACTTGAAAGCCTATTGAATAGAGCATGAGCAGCAAAACAGTAATTGCTATATGTCAGCTTGAATATTTAAATAACTTGGTCAATGTCAGAAGCCTTTTTCCTTTTGGATTGGAAGTAATTTTGACACTTACTCTCAAATTACTTTGATTGACAACCCTATGCCTGAGGCACACTTTTATCATTAATATTATAACACTATAACTTCTAAGAAAATGTTCCGCAGAGAAACAGCATTACAGTAACGTAATAATTTTTTACATTTCATGTTATCCTGAATAGTAAACAGTACTCTGCAAAAGCTTGTCACTGATACAGTGATACAGATAGTAATGATAAAATTTGGAATGTTAATGTTTCTCTTAATGATAATTCATTTAAAAAACCTCCTTAAATAGAAGGCTGGTCAGTAAGGTAAATCTGTGTTTACTAGCCGCAGCGTCTTCTATTTGCATATGAATAAAACTTTTCTGAACCAGCAGCTGAAAAATAATGGGGCTTTACATTTAAAGACACATATGGGACACAAAACTAATTGAATAAAGTCCCAGTTCCCATTGGTCAGTGTGTCTGGATTAGCCATAACACCCATGCTATAGTCATGATTATACAAATTACAAATACCATTTACATTTGTATGCTATATGGACAAAAGTATTGGGTAATCTACACATTACACTCACAGGAGCTTTCATGGTGTCCCATTCTAAATACATAGCCATTTATATGGAGTTGACCCTCTGTTTTCAGCCATGACAGCTTCCACTCTTCTAGGAAGACTTCCTACAAGATGTTGGAGGGGGTTTGTCAGACTTTTTGCCCATTCATCCAGAAGAATGGGCAAAAATAAAGGGCCTGGCTCACAATCTCCATTGTGGGGTTGAGGTCAGGACTCTTTGTGAGCCAGTCAAGTTCTTACACTCTAAAGCCATCCAACCATGCCTTTGGGAGCTTGATGCCTTTGTGCACTGGGGCACAGTCAACCCAAAGTGTTCCCACAAAGATGGAAGCATAGAATTGTCCAAAATGTCTCGGTAAGCTGAAACCTTTAAGATCTCCCTTCACTGGAACTAAAGGGGCCAAGTCAACTCCAGAAAAACAACCCCATAGCATTATCAGTCCTCCACCTAACTTTACAGTTGGCACAGTGCAGTCAGACAGGTAACATTCTCTTGGCCTTTATCAAACTCACACTTTTCAACTGGACTATTAGATAGAGAACCATGATTCGTCACTCCACAGAACACATTTTTACTGCCCTAAAGTCCAGTGGTGGCATGATTTACACCACACCTTCCAGCGCTTGGCATCATGCTTGATGATGTAAGGCTTGCATGCAGCTGCCCAGTCATGGAAACCCAAGTCATGAAGCTCCCAGTGCTCAGTTTTTGTGCTGATGTTAATGCCAGAGGAGGTTAGATTGGCGATCGGCAGTTAGATCGGCGAGCCAGCTCTGTAACTTTATATGGTCTGCCACTTTGTGGCTGATTTGCTGTGGATCCCCAACATTTCCATTTCACAGTAATACCACTCACGGCTCATCTTTGAACATCAAAGAGGGCAGAAATTTAACAAACAGACTACTTGCAATTGTGACATACCACACTCAAATTCAGTGAGCTCTTTAGAAAGAGCCGTTCTTTCCCAAATGTTTGTAATGGCAGACTGCATGGCTAGGTGCTTGATGTTATACATCTGTAACAATGAGACTGAATGAAACACCTGAATTCAACGTTTAAGAGCTGTGGCCCTTTTCATCCTTACAGTGTATGTATTTAAATTTTAAGAAAACTTTCTATAAAATGAAGTAGACACATGAACTGCTATAGAAACAGGCAGTTTTGCAGTTTGCATTGAATCAAGTATTTCCAGGCAAGAAATTGTGGCATTCCATATTATATCATTTTTATATATAAGCAAAACCTTGAAAGAAAATGAAATGTTTAAAACATTAGCAGAATTAATTTTAGCATTATCCAGATTTTTAATGTTAATTATTGATATTGATTTTTGATGAGTTTAATTTGATTTTGAAGGTATTTGGCCGATTGGAACCTAAAATGTGAAAGTATCAACATGTATTCTCATTATTATCAGCTCATCACTCTACTAATCTTGCCATTTTATTAGTTTTAGCACAAATACATTTTAACATTTTATTATTGCCAGGTTGAAGTAGAATATGAATACAATAATAAATGCTTTTGCCGTTTTGGTATCTTTAGATTACTCTTTGTTTTTGGCTCTTTATTATCTTGTTACATCATTTTTTACTCATTGTGCATGCTAAGCTATAACACTGGTTGTTACCTGGCAATTACTTATTGGATTACTACTCATTACTGTGATATTACTTAATAACGTGGTAGTAGAGTAATATACCTGTAATAAAGAGTGTTGCCCTTCATTGCTTGAAGAAGATAGCTGTAAAACATTATTTTTTTTACTCTGCTGGATTTAAATTGTGTTCTGAAAGCCTCCGACACCTCCAAAAACCAACACTTACTCCAGGAAGTCACAGTTTGCTTCCCCAGTGTTTGATGCACTCACATACATTCATTATTACACCACCACTGCTGGTGCTCAGAGCTGCTGATGCTGGAGGACAGAGACCTTTCTCAGCAAAACTCTGATTCACTGGCAAACCAAATGGATACACACACACACACACACACGCACAGATGCACTCACACACATGCAAAACATATATCCACATGCATACATTTTTTTCATTCCTCAGCACACTTTAATGCTTTGCAAAATACCAATGTAATCTCTGCAGGAGTCAGACAAAATAGGAAAAAACGGGTCTGAACACAACTTTGCAGCTGTTGGTGAAGCTAGACATAGGAGTGTGTGTGTGTGTGTGAGTTTGCGTGTGTGCCCACGTGCACACTTCCATGTGGTGCAAGGTGGAAAGAGGACTCCTCCGACTCTCCACCCCACACCCCGCCTCTCTGCTCGTCAGGTGGGACTGTGATAGGATCCAATTAAGGGAGCTGTAGATAAAATGATGATGAATTGCAGTGGTGTGGTAGACTGACGAGCACAAACATACGCGCACAAACACACATACACAGGCCCGGCAAATGGAAAAAGAAGGAAACAAAAAGACAAAGGGAGATGGAGCCAAAGAGGAGGTGAGGGAATTAGGGGGAGACAATGACGATGCAACAAAGAGTGTGATGGAGGAAGTAGAGAGGGGGAATGAAAAGAATAAAGAAAGACAGTGGGGAGGAAGGAAAGACTAAGCTCAGCAAGCAGACTAAAGGGAAACAAACAAATGAGGGAGAAACAGATGGAGACAGAATGTATTTGGAATATAAAAGATGTGCATGTTTGAGAAAGTAATTCCGAAAGAAAAGGAAATCATGAGCTGTGAAAAAGTAAAACTGCTGAGATTAAGTAGAACAGCAGAAGGTGGAAGGACATTTGGGACAATAGGGATTGGTGACAAAGTTGTCAGCCATGCAGTGTCACTTTTCAGACATATCTATTCAGTTGAACAGTGCGGTATTCAAGGAGATGCATTAACTGTTTAAGGATCTGTAGCAGGTCAGACGTTAGCAATGCAATCTTTACATCCTCGGACACTTTTGACGAATTAAGTAATTGAAAATCTGGTATGGAAAACATGGGTCCCATCAACTTTTTAATAAACTATCTTCATTTTTAACTACCTACACTCTCAGAAATAGGGATGCAGTAAGGTACTGAGTTTGAATCTTCCTGGGCCCTTTCTTCTGCTCGTGCCTGGTGGGTCTTCTCCGGTACAGTACATGCATGTGAGGTTAACTGGTAATTCTACAGTAAGTTGGCCGTAGGTACAGATTTGAGATAGATAATGCTTTGACTTGTAGGTAAGACGAGAAAGGCTACACAAGTGTCAGTCCATCTCCAAGTGGATGTATAATAAGTTAATGGATACCACTGCTATTTTCTACATTAAAGTGCAAAATAGTCTAGTCTCTGTGAAGTATAAACCACAAAGGGTGCAAATACGCTCACCAGCAACTTCATTGGGTACAGCTGTTCAGCTGTTCTTTAACACCAAAATCAAAATGGAAGCAACTCAGTGTATGTAGGGATGTTGACATGGTTGAAACAACCTGCTGAGTTTCAAACCGAGAAGTGCATCAGAATGGGGAAAAAAGATGATTTAAGGGACCTTGAACGTGGCATGGTTGTTGGTGGCTGACAGACTGGTACTTCAGAGGAGTATTTCAGAAACTGCTGATCTACTAGAAATCTCAAGAACAGCCTTCTCTAGGGTTTACAAAGAATGGTCTGAGAAAGAGAAAATATCCAGTTTTCTGTGTGAAAACGCCTTGTCGGCAGAATAGCCTGACTGCTTGAAGCTGATAGGATGCAACAACTCAAACAACCACTTGTTACGAACTCAATATGCAGAAGAGCATCTCTGAATGTTCAACACATTGAACCTTCAAGCAGATGGGTACAGCGGCAGAAGACCACACCAGATGCTGCTCTTGTCAGCTAAGAACAAGAAACTGAGGCTACAGTTTACACAGGCTCAACGAAATTGAACAGCAGAAGATTGGGAAAACATTGTCTCGTCTGTTGAGTCTCGATTTCTGCTGTGACATGGATAGAGAGGGTCAGAATTAGGTGTAAAGCACACAAAAGCATGGATCCATCCTGCCTTGTATCAGTGGTTCAGGCTGCTGGTGGTGTAATGGTGTAGGGGATATTTTCTTGGCACACTTTGGCCCCCTCAGAACATTGCTTAAACACCACAGCCTACCTGACTATGCCCATCCCTTTAGCCATCTTCTGATGGCTGCTTCCAGAAGGACAATGGACCATTTCACTCAAATCATCTCAAACTGATTCCCAGAACATGACAGTGAGTCCACTGTACGCAAATGGCCTCTATAGTCACCAGATCTCAATCCATTAGAGCACCTTTGGGATGTGGTGGAAATGGGAGATTCTCATCACAGATGTGTAGCTGATAAATCTGCAGCAACTGCATGACGCTATCGTGGAGCAAAATATGTGAGGAATGTTTCCAGCTCCTTGTTGAATCTATGCTACAAACAGTTAAGGCATTTCTTAAGGCAAAATGTGGGTCTAGAAGGCTGTACCTAATGACGCTGGCAGTAAGAAGGTGCCGCATCGGTGACAAGCCATGGTATCACGAAAGGTACGATAAAAGTGCCTCATTAGGTTACACTTAAGTAGAAAATAGCTGAGTAAAGAATAGGGGCGTTGCCAAAATGGAAGTTCCCTGTGATACACCCAAAACAATGTGCCGAAAGACACTGAAAAAGGTCCACAGAGGTAAAGGCCATGGCTTTGCCAGTAAGAGTTAACCCTCTGAAAATCATATAGTATCATGTATGTTAATATTAACATATGCAAAAGTGCAGCTTTAATAAGCCTAATAGCTTTTAAATAAACTTGTGTGGTCTTTAGTCCCAGGTGTAAATGTTTGTAGAATTTCCTTTACTGGGATAACTTTTGCATTCATAGAAAAAAAGAGAGAGAGAATGAAAACATAAATATAAAGGATCAACAAGCAGAAGATGTACCTGTGATTGAGAACCTGCACTTCGGCTACCATTGTATTCAGTATTCTCCTTAGGGAGTGTGTGTATATGTATCACAGCTGGCTGTGGCTGGGATAGTAGAGGGTAATAAATCACAGAGAAAATTAGCCAGCAGTAGATGTACACTCATCCATTCAATCTTACTGTCTCTTTGTGCATTATTTAGCCCCTCACCAAACACTGAAACATTGAACTTGCATACTCAAATACACCAGGGACCTGCAGTATGCATTGGCGCACACTGAAATATTCACAGGAAAACACACGGTGGCGTGCACACTGGCACGACGATGCGATGCGTGCGAGCTGCGGGGATACCTACTCATGGACAAATGCACACACACACACCCGCCCACACATGCGCACACATCCTCCCCAGGGGTTTGGAAGCCTAACGTGAAGCAGACATATGGAGATTCTCCACATGATCCTCTTCCTAATCATGTGGAGCAGACGGAGACTGTAGCATCAGCAACAACCAGCAACCTGCTTTACATGATTTATTACACTGACACACATAGGCTATCAAATGCTATGTGAACGTGTGTGTAGCTGTGTGTAATATCTTCCTTCTCTAAGTCCATGCATCTGGCACAATTCTGAGCAGCACAGTAAATTTTGGGAGGATGACAAACTGTGTTCAGCTGAATGTTCACAGTCCACAAATTGGTGTAGACGTGGGTGAAGGCGAGATTTTTCCTAACTTTCACAAACTGCTATATAATATAAACCCAGTAGTGTAATGGCTCTTTTTTTCCTGCAGTGGTATCTCATGAAAATATTTTGAAATACTACTAATTTACTTTGCTAAATACATTTTGGTATTCATTGGGAACACTTTTAAATGTAGAAGATTGTTATTTGGAAGAGAAAGTGGCAGAGGAGGTATTTAGATTCAGGCTGCGATTTGCCCAGGGGATTATGGGGATTCGCAAAAAATCCCCCCCAAAAAATCCTAGAAATATTTCTGCACATGCACAAATGCTGATCATCTGCATCAGAATCCCCTCTTATTTCACTTTGTTGAATTGTAGTTATGCACCAGGGAGAAGCTGTCTGTAGCACTGATAAGGAGGCGTCTCTAAATTCAGATCAGTTAATTTCAATTCAGTTTTATTTATATAGGGCTAATTCACAACAAAAGTCACCTTAAGGTGCTTTACACTGTAAGGTAAAGACCAGACAGTATTAGAGAGAAAACCCCAAAAATCAGGCGATCCCCTGTAAGCAAGCACTGGGTGACTGTGGGAAGGAAGAACTCCCTTTTAACAGGAAGAGATCTCCGGCAGAACCAGGCTCATGGAGGGGCAGAAATGTTATGCCTGTGATTTGGCTGATGGAGTAGCCGCATATCATACATATCACATCCTGGACAGAGTGCGGTCCACTTGCAAGGGGTAGCCAGTGGAGGTAGTCTTACAGTCCTGTGGTCTCCCATGGTGCCCTCTAGGCCAGTGGTGTCCAAACATTTTTTTAAAGACTGTCAAATTTATTAATAGGAAAACACCCAGGGCTAACAGTCCTGACATTTTTTAAATCAGAAAAATTACATACTACATATCTCTTGGGGCAGATGTTCTCCCCCAACTTTCATGATTTCTTTCATGTATAAACTCTACCCCCATCTGCGTTTTACCATTTGTGTAAGTTTATTCTATGGTCCTCTTTCAGTTACTTCCTATTTTATTTTGAAGGTTAGTTGCTCTGTGTTTTTGCAGTCCCTCAAGTTCCTTTTCCTACCCTCATTAATGCCTTGATTGAGTTCTCCCGTGCCTTTTTATCCTTCTTCCTCCTGTGTTTATTATACCTTTGCTGTGGAGGTGTTATGTTTTCAGGCTGTCTGTCCATCTGTTACAAATCTTGTTATCACTACAGGGGCTGACTCGTTTACCAAAATTTGTGTGGTTATTACCTGTGATGGGTAGAAGATCTGATAACATCTATGAGATTGTAAGCTCAAAAGTCAGGGTCACTAATGACCCAGAGTCATTAATGAAATTCTTGTTACCATCATAGGAGCTTACTGGGCTGTTGGATCCTAGTCAAATTTTGTATGATTAATTACTATGATTGGTAATAGGGTCATCACTGAAGATATCATTGCCACCATAGGAACTGACTGGGCTGCTGGATCATTGCCAATATTTGAATGGATAATTACTAGAATGGGTAGAAGACTTGAGAACAGTTTAGAGATCATGAGGTCAAAGGCCTAGGTCAGAGGGGGTGGTCATTAATAATCTTACTACTACCATAGGAGCTGATTGGGCTCCTGGATCCTTGCAAATGTGTGTAAGTTTAATCACCATAATGGGCAGAAGAACTGAACATTTTTGAGGTTCATGTGTCTGTCTGTCATCAGTCTATTTCAAAATCACCACTATAGGGGCCAACTTGTTTGCTGGATCTTGGCCAGACTTTGTGTGATTAATACATATAATGGGTGGAACAAATGGGGTCAGATTTAAGGCAGAGACATATTTTTGCTTGCATATTCTCTCTCACTGATTTTCTGATCTGATTGTTCATCCTGCAGTTAGTTTGTACTTAGTTACTAGTTTATTGTGTTTGTCACTGTGCCGTGCTTGTTGTTTTTCTCAGCAGCTGTTAAAGTCCCTTTTTGTTTGACTACTAATTAGGTCAGTATTGCATTTCTCATAAAACGTGTTTGTTAATGCTTATTAGTTGCACTTCCATGCACACGTTTAGTCTAGCCTTTATACTTTAATTCTCTGTGATCTTAATACTGGGGAAATTAGTTATCTTATGCATTAAAGGAGATGCAGTATCTGTTTTCTTCAGTGAAAAAAACAAAATTAAGCATATTCAGAACTGTTTATTTGATAACCCTTATTAAACTGGGCAGAATGGAACAGAAAGGGGGTGCCTAGTGTGTGTGTGTGTGTATGTGTGTGTTTGCAGCAGTAGTGTATTTTTAACACACACTCTGGTATCCTTCAACATGACTAATTACATGAGTGTGACCTGCACATGGACATGCACACAAATGCGCACACGCCTTGCTTTTCCTTCCTTCTCCCCCCTCACCAGCCAGCTGCTGGGTTTCGTTAACATCGGCACTTTTTGGTTCCTCAGACGCTCAAGCACATGCACGCACACACACGGGCCATATCTATTCATACAATCCATGGAGACATGCAATCCACGGAGACGATTCATGTAGCAAGAGAATAAATGAGTGCAGGAGCAGATAACGAATGAACCTGAGCCAGGCTGGTGTGTTACTGTAATGAGGCCAGGGACGGCTTTGTGCTCACCTTGTACTTTTTACACCTACTCCCCTCCCTCTCCTTTTTTTCTCCTCCTGTCACCTCCCCTCCCTCCCTTGTCCCCTCTCATTGCCCATCCTCCTCACTATACCTCTCTTGTCCCTTATCTCCTCCTTGGTTCAACTCCCCTTGCTTCCACTGCCCTCTACTCATTTTTTGTGCCACTTGCTTCTCTCTCCTGTTCTTCTTTTCTTCCAGTTGTCACTCCATACCGACTGCCATCGCTTCTCTTTTTATTCTCTGCTTCTACATTGCTGCCCCTTTTCCAGTGCTAATCCCCGCTCTTCATACCTAATTCCAATCCTCTCACTTTCCCATTATCTGCTCTTCAGTTTTTCTCCATCCACCCAACTTTAATCTGCCACCTCCTGTTTTTTCCCAGCCTCGCCTTCAACCAGGTCTCCTCTTTTCTTCTCTCCTCTTCTCTCCTCTCCTCTCCTCTCCTCTCCTCTCCTCCCTAGGGGGACCTACACTGTGAGTTGTCTCAGGTAGATTAATTACATGCAGTGACATGAAGGAGCTGGCCAGAGGCTTTAGTAATGAGTCTGATTACTCATCTCCAGCAGCTCTCTGCACTCAGGGGAGGGAAGTCGGGACAGTAGGCCAGCAGAGGGGCCTCTCAGTAGGGAAAGAGCAACTTTCACCTACAGGGTTCCATCAATACAGTGTTTTTTGCAGCACTAGTGCCACCAACTTGACTAACAAAGCGACATCCTCCAACTCAATTTAATTGAATTTGCTCAACCTATGTCTGAAAAATTTCCGTTCAGTAAGAGAAGACTTTTTCAGCTGGAAGTCATCAGCGGTGTCTTTTAGACAAACCTAAACCTTGCTATTTATGTGACGACAATGAAAAGAATTAAACCCATAGTTTCTAACCCAGAGTGGGATGGCTAAGATGCAAAAGATGGTTACATTCAGGAAATGGGGAAAACTTGAGAATCACGGAAACGAAAGGCAGCAATCATTCCTCATTAAGCCAAGAATGTTTTTGAAATTATGATGAAGTTAAAGTTTTGGGGAGATAACTTCTGGAAATAGTTGTTTTAATCAAGGATGTTATTTAATCTCAGGAAATACAACCTCGCTGGTTAAGTTATATTACAACCATTGTTCCTTACAGTGTTCTTTTAACTGGTTTCCTGTGTGGTACGGGGGGCATAGCCAGTTCTGCCTTGGTAAAATCCTGCATTTTGACTGGTTTGACAGTCAGACATTATTATGTAGCAATGTGTAAAAGGCAGAACATCATGAAGGATAAAATCTACAGGCATCTGCAAATCATCAGTACATTTCTTGTGGTAGCCCCTCCCATAACCACTGACATCACTGCTTCCAACTTTAGGCGGAGCTGTTTTGTGGTGCTGGTGCTGGTGCCAGCTTCTTAGATTACATTAAAGCTGAGTGAGAAAGTTACAAAACAGCCGAGCGTGGCCAGCAACATCGTTGCTTGACTGACATCCTCCTGGAGGTTGTATGTGCGCGAATATGAGAGTATATGATGGCGATGCCTCACCACATCATTGCAGAGCTGAAAGAAGTTGCAGCCATCTCAGGTTTGATTTGACATTAGGTACACCTTTATGCTGGGTTGGACCCTGGTTTACCTTCAAAACTGCCTTAAATATTTGTGGCATAGATTCAGCAAGGTGCTAGAAACATTCCTCAGAGATTTTAGTCCATACTGACATGATAGCGTCACACAGTTGCTGCAGATTTGTCAGCTGCACTTCGATGACATGAATCTCCCTTTCCACCACATCCTAAAGGTGCTCTTTGGGATTGAGATCTGGTGACTTTAGAGGCTGTTTGCTTTAGACGTTAGAGGCCAGAATCAGTTTGAGATGATCTGAGCTTTGTGTCACAGCACATTATCCTGCTGGAAGCAGCCATCAGAAGATGGGTATACTGTGGCCATAAAGGGATAATCAGAAACAATACTCAGTGTGGCTGTGGCATTAAACTATGTTCATTTGGAAATTAGGGCCCTTCACATTAGGACGATTTAACAAGCTTATGCAGACGCATCCAAATTCCTCTAAAACGCTGGTTTACAC